>BOSO01012654.1:0-29919 GCA_018403395.1 Gorsachius goisagi | reverse complement strand
CTGCTTTCCAGCAGATCAGCCCCCAGCCTGTACTGGTGCATGGGGTTCGACCTCCCCAGGTGCAGCACTTGACACTTGCCCTTGTTGAATTTCATCAGGTTCCTCTCTGCCCAACTCTCCAGCCTGTCCAGGTCCCACTGAATGGCTGCACAGCCTTCCGGAGTATCAGCCACTCCTCCCAGTTTTGTGTCATCAGCAAACTTGCTGATGGTACACTCTGTCCCCTCATCTAGGTCATTGATGAACAAGTTGAACAAGACTGGGCCGAGTACCGAGCCCTGGGGAACTCCACTAACTACCGGCCTCCAACTAGACTCTGCTCCGCCTATCAGAACCCTCTGAGCCCTGCCATTCAAGTAAAACAAGTACATCTGTTCAGTAATGTGAATGGCATGTATATTACGGGAATTGTTGGGGGAAAAAAAGGTGTAATTCACATTTAAGTGTTATGCTGCATTGCTGTATGATCAGATGAGTGATACAAATGTGAGAAGCAAAAGCTGCAGCATTTAAAGTCTAACCACACATCTTGCTTAGGCATGGAGGAAGAAAATCCTATGGGGATTCATACCTTCAAGCAAATTGAATGGATATGCTAACACCATAGCTTTCTCTGTGTCTAGGATTGCTAAAATGGCACCAATCTACACTTTTGTATTTGTATTTCCAGGTGTTAGTGTACATTGTATGGTCATTCTGATCATGTAAAATTTAAGAGGGATCATTAACAGTTTTGGAATACTGGTGGATCAGTGGGTTTTTATAAACATAGCTCAAATCAACGTATCACATCTTCAAGTGATGAAGCGTATGTGCAAGCCTGCATATTACTTATATTAATAACACACATCTTAATTTCCTCTTACACTATATGTATATGAAACTTAAGTGTAAGAGAACAGGTAATAGAAATTATAACAATTTTTAAAAGTTAATTTAAAAGCAACTGTTTGCAGCTGCAGCATGTTTTTAACAAAATAAAAGGTAGTGACTCTGCTGCAAACTAACACCTGAATTTAAAACAACAGTTAGAATTCTAGATGCATTTGTGAATAACTATCTATAGGCAACGCTATTAAAAGTTTAGAGGCAAAAAAGAACTGGAGATCTTCTTCTTTGTCTCCCTATAGAACCTGTGATGTACATGTGAACATTTAAGTGATCCTCCTTCAAACTGGTCAGTTACGATAACCAGTTAACACAGCAGTACCATGGAATCCCCTTTCTGTGTTATTTTGAAGGTGGTAGTATTTCTGGTTGTATTTATTGAGAAATACTGCTGAGAGCATGGTTCAGAACTGGTTCATGGAGACTGGTCTCTCACAGGCTTGGAGTGCCATACTTGGGCTTCTTAAGAGCCTTCTGTAAGCGTTTTGCCTTTGTATTGGGAAGAATGGATGTTTTTTCAGAGTTGACATGGATGGAACTAATGTATTCTAATTTTGTCTTTCGTCAGTTGAGTGCGCATTTTGTTTCCACATTCTTCTTGACTCTAGGATGAGTGGATTTTGCAAGGCTGCCTTAAAGCAGGAGATACTTTGAGTAAGTTGGGAGGAAGTGTGAGGGAAGACAGAGGTGTTACTAAGATATTACCTGCACTTCTGGTGTTGTTCAATTGATGTGGGATTTCAAGGAGACTGAATGCTTGAGGACTGTAGGACTAAGAATGACTAAAGGTTGGAATCTCCAAACAACTCTTCAAGTGGCCCCGGGAGCATATTGTAAAGCCAGATGCCCAGTTGGTGACAGCATGCATGCTGGCAAGTTGCCTGATACAGATAATATAGACCGCAGTTTTGGGGTGAAATAGTTACTGGTCAGAACTTGCTTACCATGTGAAAATGAGTCAGTGATGGGAATGCTGAGTGGGCAGTGTAAGATCAAAACATTAATGAAATATCTAATGGATGATCTGGAAGTGGTTGAGTTGGAACAGTTTAAGAATTCTAGGAACAGAGCCTTGAAAGAGAAAATAAGACTGTAAATCATCTGAGGAAAACAGCATTCAAAATGAGCAGAAACAAAGTAGATCATAATTCTCAGTGAGTATGTTTGCTTCACACACAGTATAAAACCCCAACAATTAGTCTTGATTTACAACAGGCTTTTTTCAGTATAATCAGATTTTTACAACCCAACAAATATTGTTGTGATCAATTGTTTCCTTATACTGAAATATTTCTCTGCAGTATTGGCTACTCAGCCAGAAGTGCAAGTGAATGTAGTCCAAAGTCCAGATCCTCTTCTTTTTCCTTGGTAAAAGGGTAAAAGAAACAGCAAAAAGGAAATGAACTCTTACAGTGCCAGTATATTTCCATTTGAATACATTTAGATTGGTCAGCTGTTAGCCTTGACATTGAGTTTTGAAGTCTTTGGTTCACTTGTCTATGCCAAAAGTTAAGTCCTTAACACATGTTTGTAAACTCAAGCATCCAAGCATCACTTAAATTTTTTTGCCCCTGTTAGTTAAATGTTATAAAAACATTTTTACAAGCATTAAGCTTGCAATTAGTCTATTTAAAGATTTGATGATGACAATAATTCACCTGAGGGCTTGTTTTATTATAGAATTTGGCTATTTAATGACTTGAGAATGCTTTGAAAATTCTAACCTAATTGTGCTGTTCCTGTGTGGAATTAACGCATGTTTTTAAAAGTGCCTACCGTTCTCAAATATGGAAATATGGTTTTCTCCAACCCCTAGTATACCCATTTTTATTCGTCCTAGAAAAAACTCTTTCTCTGAGTTTTCACTCATCAGAAACTAACCCTGTCTGGTACATCTAGGCTGAGGATCCTAAAAATATGGAAGGCAAACTGGAAGAAAGGATTCCCACTCAGCTTTTTGGCCTCCATGTTCTTTAAGGAGTGTGTTTGACTTCTGTGTAAGGTGCTCTGATTCTGTTCTGTTGCCTGTAATTTAAAATCTGGTTCAGGTGAGGCTGGTCTACTTCTGCAGCTGGCAAATGGCACTGTAGCTGTAATGAAATCTCCTCAAGGTCCGTGTTAATGTTGCCATACGAGGTGGAGGATGGAGCTGTGGGGCAGGATGGATGAAGTAAAAATAAATTCCATGTGTCTGTCCTACCCAAAGGGTGTGATAGCTGACTTCTGTCCCTGATAGAACTCAGCTTTTTTTACTTGTCCTGTGCTTCAGGAGGTTTCAGGAAGGCTCTCTCCAAGTATGTCGCTGCTAGTTAAAATTCAACGCTGTGTTCCTTCTTGCAGAGCTGTTGAATGTAGTGAGGGAAAGGGAGAAGAAGAAAAGGCTGAATCTGTTTAATTGGCAATGGCTTTTTCTGGCACACCAGCATGCTCTTGATGTTGCTATTTCTGGATGTCCATTGCCAGAAATAACATTCATGTCAAATTATACTTCATGGTTGACAAAAAATTATCTCTCCAGCATGTTACCATATTTAAGCCATTTGTTCACTCTGCTGTTATTTGTTGTTTCAAACCCCTTCAGTGAATCTTTTCAAATCTTTTGGTTGTCTGTTATATTTTTTCATTCTTAAAAAAAAAAATTAGATCTATAATTCAATATTGGAAAGTTGGTTCTGGCAAATGTAAACCAAGAAGTCTTACAGTAATTTTGCAGCTGTTTGTTTCCTATATCCAAACTGCTTTCTCTTTCTCAGACATCAGTAATCCTCCCACTAGTCAGCTACTGTTCCTTTTGTTACATATGAACAGTTTTTCTGACTAGTAGCAGGTGTTTTTCATGGAAAGAAGAGAGGAGTTCCTTGTTGTCCAAAACAAATGCAGATTGCAAGTCTTAGAGCACAGATTTTTACCTGAATTCTCAAGCTTCTTGTCTGGTGGCATCTGTGTCAAGTAGCATGTTCTTCTGTGCTGTTTGAGTGGCCAGTATCTACTCGAAAGATGCTATGAATTAAAAGTAATTATTAGTTTTCCATTCAAATCTTTTAGTTAAATTTTGATAGGAAGTCCATGGGTTTTTTTCTAAAAATGAGCATCTGTTACAGATAAGCTGAATTACTATGGAATTTTGTTTTTAAAGGGAATTAAAATCCCTGTGTGCCTTTCCAGACATCTTCCTGGGGATATCTATTGCAAATATGTAAGTCTGTAAGGAAAACTAGTTTTCTAACAGTCAACACTGCCAGTGGCAAGCAGCTGTCTTGTTTTTTCTATGTCTGCAGCTGCCCATCTTGGGTAACCAGATGACTTTGTATTCTCACCTGTTGTTTGTGCATTTAAAAGTTCTGGCTGCCATGCTAACTCCAGCCATCTTTTTCCCTCAGAGTTTGGCCATATGTGGTCATCAAATCATAGTGGTCAGCTGCTGAGACCGATTAAGTCATTTAGCTGTTCAGGTCTGAAATAAATTAAGCAGCATGAAGTAAGGCCAATCTCCCCTCACAGTTGTCAGACTTATATCTCTTTTCAGAAGACAGACGTGTTATTTGCTTACATAGTACATCAAATGGCAAATGTGCCTGGGTTTTTGTGCTTGCCTTGGAACGGCCTCAGTCTTGGAAGGGCTGGAAGAACAGTGGGAGCCAAGCGAATTACCCAGAACTCCATGGGACTCATTTTTGCAATTCATCTAGGAGCTGGAAATCAGATCTGCAAGGCAAGAGAAACTTTCATTGCAAGGCAAGACTCTTAAGGAACAATACTATGCCATGGCAATAAAGCTACCCATAGCATTTTTTTTACTTAAAATATGAATTTGTTTCCTAACAGTTTAGTTTTGCTTTGGTTTGTGGCTTGTTGGTTTCTTTGTGTGGGGTTGGGTTTGGTTTTTTTGGGGGGGTGGGTGTGGGTGTTGTTTTTAGAGTAATGGGAGACATAATCCTAGTTCATTAGGATATACAGATATAGGTACTCTATGACAGATTACCCCTATCTAGCCAAAACCATATTAATAGAAAAGCCTTCGTATCCTGAGGCAGACTTTGCCTGTTTGAAACAGAACAGCTGTCTGGAAATGTGCAACTCATTGAAATGTGAAGTGAGGGAAAGATTCTTTTTGCTTCGCTGCATGCCAGACTCTTCGTATTTCTCTCGGGGTTTTTTTTTTTGTTTTGGGTTTTTTTTTTTTGGTAGGTAAAATGGGGAGCTGCTTCTAAACTTTATTCTTTTGTTTATTCTGTGTTTGTATTGGTTTTTACTTAGGACAGTTTTGTATTCTTTTTTTTTTCAGAAAAACGCCATTGTCTATAGTGTAGTAGTATTATGTTATCCTTTGTTCCTTTCTATAGGGGAAAAACTAGCATATTAATACATTGAAACACCAGCAACTGTTCCACCCGCTGATATATTACTCTGAACTGAAGGGTAGGTCAAATGATCATAAGAACATAGAAATATATGCCAGAAAGATACCTTGTGTGTCACAGGAAATTTGGTCAAGAGCGTACCAAGATATGCATGTCTTTCCCAATTGTTTTTGTGTTAGGAAAAAACCCTGAAGATAAATAATTTAAGTAATCTTAAATCATTTGTAAGGTAGTTAACCTCTCACTAGCACATAATATTTACCCATGATGATGATGTAACTTGCAGGGATAAAATAATAAAATACTATGCTTGGAGATATTGTGGAGCTGAAATACATGGCTGTATTTAACTCCCTTTCAAACTTGCTGTTAGTATTTTCTACTGCCCTCTCATTTATGGCAGCAATATTTTAAATAAGCAGCATGCTGTTACTGATACCTGCACCTTCTTGGTGGCAACTGCTTAAAGATTAGCATCATCTACTAGCCAACTTCATTTAACATCCCAGTGGAAAAATGGCAGCTCCACAAATCTGTTGATAAAATATTATAGGAAAGCAGACTGGTTTGTAAGTGGATAAATGAAGGACTTAAATTTGCTAAACAATTTGCAGATGCTGGAAGCACAGGGGATTAAAATGAGAACAGCAAATTTAAGACTAACAAGTATGTACACTGTGAGCCAAGTTTGCAGAGGCCTCTACTTGGCATCTTACGTGCTGTTTGGTTACTTCCACCCACAGTTGACTTGTTGAAGCAAAATTGGAGCCACAAAAAACAAAATGTGAAGTCCTCCTACCATAATGTGCAGAGGCAAACAGCGCCTGTACCCATAAATCAGGTGTTTAACTATCTGCAGTAACATGAATCTGCAAATGATTGAAAGCTTCCCTCTCCCTCCCATGTGATGGAAGTAATGCTTTTTGAATGTTTTTATGCATGGAGTAGGCAGCTCTGAAATAAAGGCACTTTGTCACCTTACAGAATAGCTAAATGCTATTTCAGAGCTGCAGCTATACAGTATTAAGCTCAGATTCAGTCGTAGCAAAGAAACAGTTTTTGCCATTCACACTTGCACTTAGAAGTGCAATTCAAGTCCTTTCGCAGAATAAACATCTGGAAATTGTCTTTCAGAACCCTGATTCCAAAAGTACTTTTGGGGTTCTAGGAACCACCAGTGGGGATGTGCTCACTGTAATGCTGAGCAGTGTCAGCTGTTTGAATTTCTACAAATTCATATTGTCAGGTATGGTAAGTAGAGCCTTCTCAAAAATTGAGACATACTAATTCCATGAGCCAAGGGACAAAGTGCATTTATATTAGCAGTATCTTGAGACTTGCAATAAAACTGAGTAACTAATGTGAGGTTTTCTGGCTGCAGATATCAGACTCTTGCTAAAGTGTTTTCATTTGTTCAGACATCTTTCTGGGAGATCAGTGACAGCTGGAATATTCCAAAAGTGAGTCATTTATCTAGATAGCTTCCAAACCGTAGTGGTTGGTCAAAGATCGCAAATGATGGAAGTAGAAAATCTGTGGATTTAGGAATTTTCTGGAAATCCTTGATATGGATCTTCTTCCCTCCGCCCCTTTTCAGTAAAAGTAAAACATTGTTCTGTCCCCAAAAGGCAACACTTTCATTTTTCTACGTTTCTCTACATTTATTTTCTGTTTTAGGATAGCACAAAATATCAACAAATGCGATAGTATAGGTCTGTTGCTAAAGGGTTTAAGAATCAAAGAAGCATATAGTAGTACAGTAGGATGATACCTGGAGATAAAAGCAACAGCCTGTTTTAGTCTCTTCCAAACTCATTTGGTCAACTTCTTGTGTGTTCTTAGTTAACTTCCAGAGTATAGACTTGTCCTTAGTGACTTTGTGCTCAATCATGTGTGCTGTAAGCACCTTTAATTCATGGATGTTGTAATACTTGTAATGTGAAGTTGGTTACAGAGAGTATCTTGTGGGACCAAAACCTCAATATTGAACGGTTGGCAGAATGAAGTACTAAGTAGAGTCCAGTGCTACATGTGTGAGGTGCTGGTTTGCTGGCCTTGACCTTCTTGTTAATAAAAACAGACAGGAGTGAGATCTCTTAATACTTCTGCTGACAGGAACCCTTTGGACAGAGCTGACTGTAATGTAGTGTAAAGGATGGAATCCAGTGGGTTGGATGGGACAGACTTCAGTCCTGGGTTTTGATCTACAGTATGATTAGGATGGTTCATTCTTTTTCTATTAATTATTTAACTCTTTTTATATGGGGCAATAGTATGAATTATTTAATGCCATGAGGCACTCTTGACTTTTAAGTTCTACATCCTTTTGGGAAATTTAGGTGGTATTTTTTTCATTGGATTGGATATAGGTTGTCCATGCTGGGAAGAGCTGCTTTGGAAAAGTTTGTGTACATATAGCTGATGTAGGTCTATGCTAGCAAATTTGTCATATCTTTGAGTATGTCACCCTATAGTGATGTTTTTCCTACAAAAATCAAACAGTGTTTTCCAAAATTACAGAATAATTCAGGCTGGGAGACAACTTCAGTGGACAAGTACAACTGCCTGCTCAGAGCAGGGTCAGCTATGTCACACCAGGTTTCCAGGTCTTTATCCAATTGGGTTTTGTAAACCTCAAAGGACAGTGGCTGCACAAGCTCTGAGCATCCTGTACCACTGCTTGACTTCCTCAGGGTAAAAAAGTCTTTCCCTTTTATAGCACCTGAACTACTCATTTCAACTTATGCTCATTCCTGCTTGTCCTCCCACCATGCACCACTGTGAAGAGCCTGTCTCCATCTTCTTGATAACCTTCTTGTAGGAATAGGGAACTGCTTTTAGACCTCTACCCCTGCCATTTCCCCTAGCTGTCTCTTCTCCAAGCTGAAGCCCAGGTCCCTCAGCCTATTCTCACAGTAGTAGGTGATCCAGTACCCTTGCTACCTTGGGGGTCTTTTGCTGGCCTTGCTCCAGTTTTTCAATGTCTGTTTGGTATCAGGGAGTCTAAAACTGGAAGTATTGGAGTTGTGGTCTCATGAATGCTGAGTAGAGGGTTCTTAACTGGGCAGCCTCCAGTCTGTACCATTGTGTGTTGTTAATCCCACTCAGTGCAGGACTTTGCATTTGTCCTTGATGAATGTCATGAGGTTCCTGTTGGCCCAATCCTCCAGTCTGTCTAGGTCCCTAAGGATGGCAGCCCTGCCCTCAAGTGTGTTGATAGTTCTCCCCAGTTTGGTGTGATCTGCAAAGTTGGTGAGCCTGCACTGTCACCTCCTCTAGATCATTGATAAAGATGTTAAACATGAGAGGTCCCAGGATTGACCCCTCCGGTGCTCGTTACTAGCCTGGGTAGAGTACAACCAAGTAACCACTAGTCTCTGGGATCAATCATCCAAGCATTTTTTTGCCCATCTTGTTGTCCAGCCATCCCAATCTTGATGTACCAATTTGGTTACAAGAATATTGAAGAAGATGGCATTAAAATGCTTAAAAAAAAAAAAAAAGCCACGGTCACAAAAATCACTGAAAGCTGTCAGGAAGGTCAGACATGATTTCATGCTGGTAAAGCTGGGCTTGACTGTTCCTAATCACTTTCTTACGTGTGCCCAGAAATAGGTTCCAAGAGGGGACCCACTTGAACTCTGAAATGTGGGTCACTTCTTGGGTGGGGGAGGTAATTTGAATAGGATTTGGATGGGCCCAGTTCAAGAAGTTGTTAACTGAAGGATGATTATTCTGCTGCAGTTTCTCATACCAAGGACTTTGCCATGTAGAGGTTTTCATATGCATTGATAGAGCTGAAAGCTCCATGAATTTTTCCTGCTTCCTGTAGCTAATACAGATTAACAGCACAGTAGGACTGAATGCTGAACAGGCAAATTGTTTTGACACAAAACATCACTCCAATACCAAGCCCTAGGCTGACTGAAGCATTCAGTGGAGTGTCACATTAGAAGATGCTTTGTGCGGTGCAAGAAACGATCTTTTGATGAACTTTCAAAACAACTATTGAATTGGCTGGTGGTTTCCTAACTGCTGGCAGAGATGTTCCTACTGCCTTTCAGGAGGCATGAAGAATTTCCTCAGCAATTGCTCTGTTGCTATTACTTATAGTCAGTGCTTGGCTTTGTCAGCTTTGTTCACCCCTTCTAGGTCTAGCCCCACCGCTTGCTTGCATGGGGGCTGCTTTCCTGCAAAGGCATCCAGGCTTGCTGCAGCTTCTGCCTCTCTCAATGCTCCCCTGTGGCTTTGTTCCAGCAGCACTAGAAAGGGGCAGTATTCACCCTCCTCTTCTGTTGGTATCCTTGCATTTTAAATGCAGCACAAGGTCTTGCAAACAACAGATTTGGGCTGCTCAGAAGCTCCTTCCTCACAACCCCTCTCCCCAGTTGCCTGTGATCGACTGTGCCCTCACGGGGGTGGGCATCATCCCCATTCAGCTGTGGCACTGGGCAGCCCTCCAGGCAAGGCTACTGCACAGAGCCAGTGCCCCAAAGCCCACAGCAGCTTTCCTGCCTCTTCCCCATCTGCTCTGTTGATTGGGACTCCAAGGCTTATGCCAGTTTTCATCATGGGCTTGTGTGCCCAAAGTGGGACTTAATATTTCCAGCAGAGATGAGTGATTTACTTAATTTGACTCTTCTACAGGCCCTGTAAATCCTGTTGTTGTTTTTTTAAAATGTGCAAGCAAGAGAAAACTTAATTTCTTTTAATGCTTTTGATTGCTGTTGGCTGGGTATATGCAGCTGCCTAGACACTGCAGTTTTAACAATTTTTGCTGTGGTTTATACAGATTGACGTATCCCGGCAAGGAATGTAAGCCACAGAAAGCTGAAGATGAAACTGAGCAGGGACTATTAAACTGGTAGCAGCGAACAACTTAGTTGCAGTTTAGAATAGTATTAAATTTATGGAGGCTTCGGTTACATAGTTCTGTTTTTCACTTGACGCCCCAGCAGCTGAAGAGAAGGCTTTTGCATATATGTAGCAAATCCCTAGACCCAGCTCTTCCTGCCCCTAAACTTGCATCATAACTACATATGCCTTGTAGCATTTTTGCTGTAATAGAAAAAGCGGTGCATTCCTGAAGACTTACTCCATTTCTGCTTTTCTTCTAAGATCTGTATTCAGTTGACTAATTTAAGTCTGTGTTTAATTGACTGAGAGAGTCAAGTTTCTTTACTGTGGGGGGAGAGGTCTTCTCACTGTTCAATTTATATTCTCATTCTAATACAACTAGTAAACTTTTATAAAAGCAAACTTCTGCCGTAACCTTTTACAAAGGGATGAGGGATAGTGCAAGTTTAGAAAAATGTGGGCTTTTATACAGCTGGGAATATAGATAATAGTGTGAGATACAGGTCAAAATTTGTGGTAATGATAGTTTACAGCATAAGACTACTCAAACAGGAAAAAAATTTCACTTGATTGTCAGAACTTTCAGTTGTTTCTGTCAGTTGAAACTTTGTCTGTTTTGACTTTTAATACTGTTCTCCTAACACTTGATGCAAGAGAAAGCATTCATTTCACAATGAAAAAAGTGACATTTATTTCTGAAATTCTTCAACTATTATGCTGACTTCTTCCTAAAATTGGGCAAATGATTGGCCATTATACCAGTCTTCTGAAAGACACGCATTTCAAGAGAAGCACATCTCGCCAAAGTACTTCCACTGAAGCTTTTCCAGCCATTTTTCTGTAAAACTGAGTTAACATTTACACATGTTAACAAACTATGCCCTGAGCATGTTGCAGAATAGGGACCAATGTCATTAGGAATGAAGGAAATGCTTTTCAGTGTCTCTTCACTTATAGAATAACCTGGGATTTTAGCAACCTTGACTTACTCCCATACAGATCAATCCATTTTTGGAGATGGATTAACTGTATGTAGAGGAGAAAAGGCAATGTAGAACAATGCCCCAAGGCTTTTATTCTTTAGAGCTAATGGTTGTTATTTCTTCAGCTGGATGGTTTTTTGCACATAGTGATGAAATAACACTGATAAGGTTAAAAAAGGTTTGCAAATCATTACAGTCTGTAAATGTCATACTGACTGTTATAATAAAGGTGAGCAAGGATTTTACAGGCTTTTTCTAGAGGAGAGGAAAGACTTTGAAGGGATGTCTTGGGACACTGGGACCAACTCCTCTGCTGTTGGAGCAACTGCCACATGCATTCCCTTTCAATAACTTGAAGAGGCCTTCTTGAAAGCACTTTGTCCCCTCCCCTCCATTTCTGTGGGAGATTATTTCAAAGCTTTATTTCTCTGAGGATCCAGAATATTTCTTTCATTCAAAGCCTAAAATCATTCAGGGCCAAAACACCTATTTGTCCTCAAGCAACACCCTTTAGTTAAAGCAGCTCTTTTCTTACTGTTGTATCTTAGTTATCAGGCTGCTCCTAAATGATCTTCATCTGCAGTCCTTTTCAGATAGCATCTCTACTACTTACCTTTGATTTTCTTTTTTTGTTTTTCTTTTTTTTTTTTTATATAGCTGAAGAACTTCTTACTAGATGACTTAATCTTTCAAGGTCTAATTAAACTTGATTTTTGGCAGTTCCTGCCTTATGCCTGTGCTTCTTGACTGTGTCCAGTGCTTCCTTTGGTGTTTCCCTATTCCCTAAAAGTACCCTCCTGTATTCCAAGCAGATGCCTTTCAAGGATATCAGTGGTCCCTTCTTATAGACTTCCTTCCCTCCAGAGCACTCTTCATATGGGATAACTTCCTGAGTTCAAGCACTTTTCAATCTCAGCCAAGTCCCCCTTCTCCTCCCTTAGCTATCTTCAGTAGTTCTCTTATTGTGTCACTCTTCACACCTTTTCAAACTCAGCACTGTCCTTCCAGGTCAACTCATTGCATGTCGCTTTTTCTTGGGTGGCTGTAGGAGCTTGTTGGCTCTAGTGTAGATGGAGTATCACTTTCCCAGGGACCTATACTGTCAGAGAGGTTTGAGAGCTGGTGCAGATTCACTGGGAGTTTTAGCAAAGTCCTACTGTCAATGGGCATAAATTTAAGGACATCAGATGTTTCAAATGACACACTTTGAGCTCAGAAAATGCTTATTTTTAATGATACTGAAATAATCAGGGGAAAAAAACCTGATTAACTGGAGTTGTGAAGTTCATTCTGGATTTAGTGCATTCCCAGCTGCGAATTCTGAGTCTTCAGCACTGGAGTTCAGGCCTAGTCTCGCCCTTTCAGGTGTCTCAAGAAACTCATGACAGACAGAATGATGCGTATCATAAGTATAAAGATATGGCAACTTTTAACTACTTTGGACTCACCTGGGTCTGTTGCCTGCCTTTAAAGAGCAGTGTTTAACTTTCATTAGAATTCATCTCAAAAGGTCTTTCTTTTCAGTTTTATATTTGTAGGCTGAGAATGCTTTTTCCTGCTAATTTCCAGGGAAACTGTGGTGTCAGGTTTCTATTTCACCACGCCAACTCTTAACCATTAGGGTACTGCCAAAAGCGTTAGGTTAATCCTATTAAAGATACCTTTTTGAAAAGCTATGTTTTGAGCTTGGACTAGATGAGCTCCAGAGGTCCCTTCCAACCTCAATCATCCTGTGACTCTGTGATCTGAGTGTGAGTAAATAATATTCATTTTATTTTTCTACCTCTACCTGTTGGTTGTTAGGACGAGTACTCAAATGCATTGCTTCTAATTGATAATTCAGATGTCAAAGTGGCATCCCTTGCATTTCTTTACAAATAATTCCTATGACTAAATTAGCTATCCTCTTCTAATTTTAAAATTTAGTCAGTGATTTTTCTGTTATACTTTTTGTGGATTTGTACCTTTCCAGTTTGCCCATTCTGTAAAAGCTACTCTAATATAAAGGTAGTTCTCCTAGTGTCCTCTGAAATGAAAGCCAAGGACAAAAGACTGCTAGAGACTGTGATTGTATGACTGGGGTTTTTTGGTTTTGGTTGGCTTTTGGGGTTTTTTTGGGGGGGGGGTGGGGGGGAATAGCAATAACTTAAGTTACAAGTGACCTGCAGATCATGCAGTCCTCCATCCTGCTCAAAGCAGGTTCAACTAATCAGCTTACTTCAAAGATGAAGATTTCACAGCCAGTCCAGTGTTTGACCACCCTCACGGTGACAAAAGAAATATTACTTTTTCTATTTGAAACTTTGTGTTTTGCTATTTGTGCCCATAGCATCTCTCCCCGTCACTTTGCACCTTTGAATAGAGTCCATTTGCATCTGCCACCTGTGTCAGCCACCTCTCGTAGCTCCTGTGCTCCATCTGCCAGCTCACCTGCGGAGTCCTCCTGGGTGCTCATTGCAGCTTGGTCATGTCCTTATTGTCATGGGGAACCCTGAAGTGGACCCAGCACTCTCAGTGGACTCTGACAAGAGCTGGGCAGAGGGGAAAAGTGGTTTTCCCCACTGTGCCAACCAAGCTGTGGCTCAAACAGCATGATCTCTTGGTAACCACCTTTGCTGCAAAGGTACACCTCTGACTGGTGTTGAATTGGTTGTGCATGGGGCTGCCCAGGTCTTCTGCAAAGCTGTTGCCCTGGCCATGTATGATAACATCCCTAGGGCAGGACCTGGTGTTTGCCCTTCATGGGACTGGTATTGGTCTTCCCCCCTCCCCCCACACCCTGCCCAGCCTGTCAAGATCCTTCTGCATACCAGTCCTGTCCCCAGCATGTTGACTGGTATGTCCAGAAGCTTATGACCCTGAACTGGTACTGTCCAGAAACTTGCTGAAAGTGCACTTAATCTCATCATCCAAGTCCTTAGTGAAGATGTTGAATGGTATTAATCTCAGTATCAACCCTTGAGAGTTTTAATCTTAAATTATTTAGCTGTTTTAAGATAAGGAATTGATGTGCTTCATGTAAGTACAGGCGAAGCATAAGATGAATATAAATAGAGCGATTAAACTGCATGATGCCATCAGTCAGAGCCAGCTGGTTGCCAAAATATTATAACGTTTTTAGTGACACTGCAGCAATAAGTGTTTATAAGGTTTGAACAAAAGATATTTCCTGCCTGTACAAGACTTATTGGAATCACTTAAACTGTGGCAGGTGCTGGTTTATATTTGCTGTTCCGTCAGATGAACTGTGATTGGTTTTTTTGTAGCTTACTAGGGCGCCATGTGCTTGAGGTTGGTCTTCACCCTTCGCTGCCTTCAGGGCAAATGAAGGAAACTGTTCATCCCCACCCTGTCCAGCCATTTTCCTTTCTCTTGGAAAGAACACAGACACGCACACATGCATACAGTCCTTTCAAATGTTAGGCAACAACAGGCAGAGTTGTTCAAAGTTGCTCAGAGGGTTGAAATGGCACTGTTTTGCACCAAAAAAAAAAAAAACCAAATTGCAAGCTTTTAAAATGCAATTGTTTTAAGCAAGTAAGCTACTCTTGTTCTCTGTAAAATTGTCTAACAGAAAATCCCTCCACCCATTTCCATGAATTATTTATACAAGGTTCAAGATTGATATTTAGCTTTGCACAGAAATGGAGCTGAGACTGTTCTCACAACTATTGCTCTAGAGATGTTGCTGGTTTATCCCTCTTCCAGGCTAGACCTCAGTGCCAATTTTGCCTATATGAACAATCTCTCCTGTAAAAACCCTAGTGAAACCTAGGCAATTTTATTGTGATTTGAGGTAAACTAGATGAGTTCAGTGATCATTTGTGGCCCATCTAAGGCTATGGTGTGTTGTCTCGGGGTGATTTGCTTTGTTTTCCTTTTTTAAAGCCAATTGGTATTGGATACCCCCAACCAACCCCATGCTGAGTAAAGTTTGTAGCATCACCAAGCACCACTGGTCACACCTTCAGGAGCCTGAGAGGGAATAACCACGCAACCATCTACCCATTCTTGTGGGCAAGCTTTGCCACCAACAAGGTAAATGTACCTGAAACTGACAGTTAACTTTTAAATGACAAATTTTCCTCGCCTGCTTAGGCCCAGGGTTTTTTGTTCTGTTCTCTGTTCTCCACACTGTGGTGAAGAAATACTAACTTGAATTTCTAGCTTAGTAGAAGGCTAGAATAAGTGTACGGGATGCTTAAACTGCCATAGACTGGCCACAAAAGAAGGAAACAAAATGCCAGCAATGCAAGGAAATAATGAAAAGCAAAGAAATTGACAGAGGTCCTGCAGGTACAGGTACCTAATAGCAGCGCTTTTTTTTCTCCACCAATACCTTGAATTTTTAACATTCTGCTTCAAGTCTATCTAACTGTGAAAGCTGATTTGTGTACAGTTACGGAAGGCAAAAGTTTCTTTTATCCAGAGGGAAATACTAAATGCTGAATAGAACTGTGGGTAGGTTGTTCTTGCGTGTATTCAAGGTTGTTTAGGTGTGTGGTTCAAGACAGTAATTTGAGGAGTGTAAGGTGTGCGGTAGGTAGGTAGCCATATGTCAGTGGGGATGTGCCTTGCACTTGTACTGACAGAAATGGTTCTGTGCAAGCTGTTCTTGGTCTGGTTTGATATGTCCACAAGTACTTCCAAGCAGTATATAACTATGGGACAATTGCAGTGAGGTGGTTTTTTTTTTTTTCCATACCACCTCATCCTCAATTTCATATGATAAAAAAAGCTTACTTAAAGTTTAGATGGTTGAATAATTACCTCAGTCAGTGTAAGAGAAATGCAATGGTATGTATCTGAAAAGAAATTTGAGTTGGTAATACATGGTATTCAGTTCTCTTCGCGTGCATTGCCTCAGCAATAGCTGTGATTTGTTAGAAGGCCTGAGCTGTCCTGATTTTTGTCAGACTGGATTATGTCACTGCTCTGAACAACAGTTGTATAGGGCTTCGGATATGTGAAGTATGTCAGCGATGCATTTTTAGAAACAAATAAACATAATATGTTGTACTCTTCCAGTAAACTTTAATTCTGTTGTATAAATGTAGTACATCTTAATTCACTAGAGTTGGAAGCAACCGACTTTTAGCACTTAGAAAGGCATGGACTGTCAAACTTCATGGCAGTTTAAAAGCAGCCCTCATGATTTGGTAGACTCGATGAATCAGAAACAGCCTTCAATAAACTGTAAAGTTCAGTGTTTAAATTCTGCACATATTGATTTAATTTCCCTATTGATTTGTTTATGAAATATTTGCTAAAAACATCTAATTTACCTGTTGCGAGATGTTTAAGAATATTAACTGTGTATTAAACAATAGACCAGAATTAAAGGCTTGTCTGGGAAGATTGTGAAGATGCGCTAAGTAGTCTCAAATCCTACTCCAGAGCTAGCACTGTCCAAAGAGCTGCTTACTGTTGGCTCAGTAAGCTGCTACCTGGACAAACGGAACTTCTTCCTTTTTGTTGCTTGCTCTCCATTCCATTTTTCAAAGAAAGTGGGGAGGTGTGCAGAGATGTCATGAGAAAATGTAAAGTGCACAACTGCAGATCATGCAAGCAGGAAAATAGGGTCAGTTTGTATGCAATTACATATCTCCTTCAATATGTTGGAGTTGAAAACTGTCCTGCTTTGCTTTAGTATTTTAGGCAGGTACAACAGAAAGTGCACGTGGAGGGAATAAGACGTTATGAGAAGTAGCATATTGCGTTGATGTTGGAAGCAATATGATTCTTCAATTTCCTCTCCTTTGTTCCAGTGCGTTGCTGAGTAATACGTAACATTAATTTTTTAAGTAGGTAATTTCCTTTTCTCTCCTTTTTAAAGTAATTGTAGCAGAGTGTGGACCAAAAATATTTCTGCTTTCTGTCTAGGGTTTAGATGGAAAATGGCAATGACATACCGCAGCTGTCCAGCACGGTGGCAGCAAGAATTATTCCTCTTGTGTGTAAATGGGACTTAGGTTATACAGGAACTGTTTTCTACATCAGAAATAGCTCTATTTCTTCTGAATGTGTACGCAAACATTCATTTTTCTACACAGTGAACCCAACTAACTTTGTAGTAAATCAGTAGTCTACTCCAGGTTGTATCTAGGTGTGACTCTGGCCCACTGCCTGAGTGAGAGCCTTGAAACACTTCAATTTATGTGTGTGCTGAGCAGTACAAGTTCCTGTTTTTTCTCTCATCTGTGAGACTGCACAAAGCTTCATGAAATCGTGTTGCTTTGCTCAGAAGAAAGTTTACGGGCTGTTAAAAATAACTTCAGGTAAGGAATCAGTCTATATCACTCTAATCTTCTGCGAATAGGCATTTTCCATATCTGTTTAAAGGAAACGGTGGGGTGTTTTTTCTTAATTCTTCTGAATTTCTGGGTGGTTTTCCTCATGTTAATGAGATCCAGGAAACTCATCCTTGAGATACTCTTTTTTTTTTTTGTTACTGATTTTCCTGAGCATGGAGGGAGACTCTTCTTAGACTTAAAGGAATATTATAATGGAGTTTAGAAATGAATAATTAGGTGTCTTATTTTAGGGTTTTGTTTTCAGCTTTTTTCTTACCAAATAGCTTGCAGTATGAAGGCAAGAACTCCAGATGTTAAGAACTTCAGTTCCCAGTACACTGGGGAAATTAGGATGAGTGATGAAAAAACTGATGAAAATACAAGCTCTTTGTAGCGCTGTCATGAAAGATGAACTCTTGTCTGGTCACACGTAATGTATTCAGTTGGCAAACAAAAGAAGCTTTTCCTAATTTTGAAAGTCAACTCTGTCTTGAAATTTGGTGAATCCTTTTCCTAACATGAGAGGTGAGCATGCAGGCCTCTGTAGAAGTTCATTTAAATGCTTTTTATTTCCCCAAACCACTTTCTGTGTTTCTTCATTGAAAGGCCGTATGAGTAAACCTCTTCCAAATCAAGAGTGGCTGAAGGGCTGAGGTAGCAGATTACAATGTTCTTATGAATACCATTGTTTATGCATGGTTTTGTGCTCATATGTGCTCTAAAAAGTGATTTGTTTTGTTTGTTTTGTTTTGTTTTTTGATCTTGCCTGTGCTCCCAGGGCAGCAGCAGAAAAACAAGAGCTGGGAGTAAAGGATTTGCTACCAAGTTAGTGTAAGCATTTGCAGTATTCCTTTCATGTGACTTTTCTGCTAGCCATATGCATCTAGAGGATGCTGCTTGCTGCTGCCAGGGCTATTGTTACAGTCTTTTGCATCTCTTAGGCAGGCAGGAATAACTGTTGCTTCAGGGAAACAAACCGGTGTTGATCTAAGTAGGAGGTTCATAGAAAAACTACCAAATACCTGTGTCTCTGTATTTCTGAATGGAGTGGAGAAATTTTGTTGGGGTGGGAGCAGGCATCAGTTATAGCTTAGTGGAAAACTTGTTCTGACAGCACTGTAATTCTGGGGTGGCTTATCAACTCTGGTCATGTGTCAAACTTCGCTGTCCTCTTCAACAGAATTATTTGGGAAAGGTGGAGGAGAATGAGGGTGAATAAACTCCTGATGCCAAGGCAACAGTTGGCAGCTGGCCACCTTATTTAATGTTTTATTTCCTTCATGACGTATTGTCGTCTGCCTTGACCTCAGTTTGAGCTTTTAGGCCCTGGCAACAGTGAGATCAGATTAGGTTAACTACTATATTGTTTAAAAACCACTAGGCTGATAAGTACAGCAGTCTTCTGTGTAACTTTCTAACGTGATTTTCAACCAAAAACCAACCTGACAGACGGTCTTGAACAAAAATACTTCTTTGTTTCACTCCTCACTGCTACAATAGCATAAAACTTTCAGTGGATTTCAGATTTATACTTTCAAGGTTAAAAATCCCTGATTTGTCCTAAGCACCACTTCTTAATGTCAAGGGTATAATAAATTCTGTCTTTACCCCGTTGATTGCTGGAAATCCTGTATGCTCCTTTTTAAAAATGTATGCTGTAGAGTTTATTCATCTTACCATAAATTACTATCTTGTGTGTAATATAGTGTAGTTGTTCTTCATTAACCCCCCAAAAATGTATTGACAAATTCTGCTTTGTTACTCCAGTGCAATTACAGGGTTCCATTGCCTCAACATACCTGAGAGCAGAACCTGGCTAGCAGCAGCTGCTGACACTGCTTAAAGGCAGAATTTCCCTGGATTTCCAGCAGCACGTCTTTTTACAGTACATTCTGGAAAAGTTAGTCAGCAATCTGGGGAGAAGTAGTTAGTAAGCTTAGTTATAAGAGACAAGTGTGTATTGATGCGAACTGCATTTTAGAGTTTGGGAGCAATTTTTTCCAAGTGTTAGTATCTTCAATATCACTACAAGCAGAGTGGAATGTTTGAAGACTAATTTAAAAAATAAACAAACAAAAGCCACGACCAGGTTCTGTGACCAGGGCTTGAAAATGCTAAAGGCCTGTTATTAGAGGCCTGATGCTCCTGCTATGACTCCAGTCTTGCAGTAAGCTTGGGTTGGCAAAGCTATTGGGCACTCTTAGTCTCACCCTAAAAAAAGTCAGAAAAGCAGACATCTTGAGTAATGAAGCATTAAGTCCTGTTCCCTGTATGTTCATGTGTCGTCGTGTCCCATCTGTCCCATCCATCCCATCCCCCCCAATTTTAAATTTTGCTTATGCTTTGGAACTGATTTTTTTTTTCTCATGTGGTCCCTTTTCCTGCTATGGGTTATGTGGTAAGAGAATGTTGTAATTTAATTTAATTAAATCTTGAATGCACTTTCTTTTCAGCTGAGGCTGCTGTGACATTCCTTCATTAGTAGGCAGTGCCTTTTAATTGATTCACAATACACTGGTTGTAATTCATCAGGGGCTAAAGTGGTGAGCTGGGTGCTAAGACCTAATAACCTGGCATTGTTGGGATGTAGGGTTTTTTCTAATTAATAGATTTAAGTTATTTTTTCAGATCAATGACTGGACATACCTAAAGTAAGTCTAACTTCCATCCAGTGATAACAAATTGGACGAAGTAAATGTTTCCCCCTGCAAGACTCTAGGTATTGTGTGAAGCATACATGCTCTATGTTGTACTGCCTTCTTGGGCCATTGGCACCTTCTGTTTTCTCAGTGTTGTGCTGCAGCTTCTTGGTGGCTCTTGCTAGAGCATAGACAACCAGCTCTCTGCTGGAGGTTGAATGTTGTAAGCTTTCGTGACAATTTGCAAAACCCACTTAGGTATACATCCACCTAAATACCAATCAAAGAGCTAATCTATGCAACCTTACTTAAGGAATGGTGTATAGTCTGGGTGCACTGGCATTCTCTGCTCCTCCAGGAGGGTGTAGTAAGGTGGATGTTGGTCTCTTCTCCCAGGTAACGGGCAGTAGGACAAGGGGAAATGGTCTCAAGTTGTGCCAGGGAAGGTTTAGGTTGGACATTAGGAAAAATTTTTTCACCAAAAGGGTTGTTAAGCATTGGAATGGGCTGCCCAGGGAAGTGGTCGAGTCACCATCCCTGGAGGTATTTAAAAGATGGGTAGATGAGGTGCTTAGAGACATGGTTTAGTGGTGGGATGGCAGTGTTAGGTTAACGACTGGACTCGATGGTCTTTTCCAACCTAAATGATTCTATGATTCCACTTTGAATGCTACACCGTGCCAGGAAATCTCCCTTTTGAGATGATGCTAAATGCACTGGCTGTGGAAGAGAGGAGTCACAAGAGAATCTTACCTTGTATCATAGAGAATATGATTGGATACCAGTGTGGGTATTTGGGGCTTGCAGAGATTTCATGTGAAAAACAGCACAACACTCACTGTTTCAGTCAAAGGCCATCCCTGCAGAATCACAGCTGGTTATGTGGTAACTTGGCAGTGTCAGTAGGGTCCTGGTTTGCCCTGTGCTGTTAAACAGCTAAGGGCTGTATGGTTTCTCATTGTTGGTAAGAACTTTCCCCATTGTATTATTAACCTTCATCCTTTTTGTTTTCTCATGGAGCACCTCTTGTTTTTATAGTTCTTTAATGGAGAGGTACTGTGTCTTCTAGCCTGTTTCCATAGAAACACCCAATTAGAAGAGTAATTTGAAGAGACTGAGACACAACTGCCAAAACTCCTAAAGAGAAAAGAGGAGGGGAAGGGAAAAGGGGAGAAGATTTGGGCTGGCAGAATGCAAACAACATTGCCTGTCTTCTGCCAGCTATTTCCTAACACTCGTCTGTAAACTTCTATCTGACTGTACATCTTGCACCCATTTGGTTTGAACTACATCTGTAATACATTTTAAAAGTATAATTGAGTCTGGTGTTCAGCATATGTGATGTTAATGCTTGGAATGTGAGAATTTTTTGTTGTTGCCTTGCTTCTTTCATATGTTTTTTATCAGGCAGTGGCCAAGGCATTGAGATCAAAAGGGGAGGGGAGAAGAATTGAGGCATCTCCCTCTTGCCAATGCCTCATGTATATACACGTGTTGAAAAAGACATTTTTCTGTCCTTGCTTTGACACAGAACAGGGTAACCCATTTATAAAGGGATAAAAAATCAAGCATGTTCCACTGAGTCATTTTTCTGGTAGTTGAATGATTAGGTGATCTGCCTGTCTCCTCTTGGCCAGCTGGAGGCAGTCAGGAATTGAATCCTACCAGAAACAGAGAATGGAAAGCAAAATGAATGAAGCAAAAATAGAGTATTAGGTATATCTCTTCCCATAGGTGCAATATCTGTTGTTTGCATATATAAAAAGTACCCCTACCCCAAGAATAATCTCTGTATTTAAAAGTGTGACTTTGCCACTGCCTTTCACTTAGGAAAGAGGATAAAAATTTAAACCTGTCATGGGATGTTAGGCTCTGCTCATTAGTGTAGAAATCTGTACTTTACTGTGATCACAGCTTGCACGCACCACTTTAATTTCTGTTTTCTCATGCAGTGATGGTGCTCTTTCAGTATTGTCATTACTAAGTATCATCCAGACTGACCAGAAGGCTCCTTGCTTTCCTTCCCAACTATAGGTCTGCCTTCCAAGACTCATAACAAAAAAAATCCAAACCAACTAAACAAACAAACAAAAATTTCCCCCCCCCCCCCCCAACCCAGACAAACAAAACCAAAACAAACAAAAACAATCCCACATAAAGTCCACCCTCAAAACCCCACTTTTATCAGAGGTGCTTTGGCACAGGAACATGTTAGAAATCTGGCCTTCTCTAGGGAAGACAATTGCAGAAGAGAGCTAATATCACTGGTTGATTCCGACTCAGATCTTTGGCAAGATAACCAGGGTAGATGCTCCACGCCTTTTGACTGGCAGACTTCCAGCCTCCTCTGGAAGCAGCGGCTTCAGGTATATTCCCATTTGCTCTGCCTCTGCTGCCCTTTGTGCAGCTGAGCGATTAGATCCGTGCTGTCTGGTAGCTTTCCTTCCTCTTCTGGTTGCGTCTTAACAAGCTGTGTACAGCTTGATTGTCAAAAGTTTGCACAGTGATTCATATATCACTGTGTCTGTGGAAATGGATTTGGGAGTACCTGACATGGGGATCCAAGCCCAAATAGCCAGCGTAGATACCACCAACTGATTCCACAAGTCCTGCTGGCCATCTTTAATGAAGCATTGTATGGTCAGGTTGAAAGGGTCTGGTTTGCATTCCCTCTGCACTGCCTGGGCACCTGCTTGGTGATAGAGGGGTTGCACTTGAAGCCTGCAGGTTGAAGTCAGTAAATGACAACACCCTTAGATGGGTAAGGAGGAGAGCGAGAGCTTCATCACCTGTATGTTGGAGTGCCCCAACCAAGCTGAGCGTTCTTAGATGCTTCCCTCATCTTACCTCTAAACCTTCATGAAAATGAGGTGATTTGGGCAGTAAGAAACTAAAACCTTAAAAACTTTTAAAAGTTGTTTCTGACTGCTTGGGGAGGTCCTGAGGCTCATGAGGGAGAAAGGTCTTGGGGAAGGAGAAAGTGGTTTTATGCCTCTTCTTAACACTGTTGTTGAATTAGTGCATGTAAAAGATAAATTATTTTCAATTTGTGTTGTTCAGCTGGTGGGTAATCTGGATGGTTACTGGCTTAAAATAGAGTGGGGAGAAGAATGCAGAAGCCTCAGTGTAAAAGTGACTTTGCCCTGTGTTTGTGTCCTTACAGCAAATCGGGCTTTAGGTTATCCAAGAGCATCACCCTCCCATGGCATCGTGAGGCATGCTTAGGGCCTTAGGACTTAATAGAACAACCGCTGCAGTGCCGCCTTAGCCATGTCATCATTCACTTTGCCACACTGTCAAACTGACATGTTTATGAATATTTTAGATCTGACAGATGCCTCACAACTGATAAAACTATGGCATTTGGGGCTTTCAGGAAGTGATGTGGGTTACTCAAATTTCCAGCCACTTTCACTATGGAAAGTAGAGGCCATATAGTTTAACATTTGAAATTCAGTTGATTGAAATGGGAATCTTACAGGAACGTTCTGTGACTACCTTCTGCTGACTAGGTACACGTTACATTGAACCTCACAGGAAGCAAGGATGGTCTCTGAAGCAAATACTTTGTGTTGCTGAATGATAATATTAGAAAACCATAATTCAGGTTGAGGAATAGGCAGTTTGTGACTAAGGTGTTGCTGCCTTTTTTCTGTAGAAAAGACAGAAGATAAGTGGTCTTCTGTGTACATTGTCATGCAAATATTCCACAGAACAGAGTTTTTCAACATTATCTTGGTGGAATGAACAGCCTTAAAAATCTAAGCAAACAACCACCCCCTAAGAAACAAAAACAAACTCCCTTAAAACAAAGAAATTATAAAAAACACTCATTCAAAAACATCTGCAAGAAACATGGAGTGAACTGACAAACTTAAAATCTTCTCTTAAAGGAGACTGACAGAATAATGTTTAACACCAGATGTTTATATAAATGTGGGTATGTATGCATATAGGCCCTTATTAGCCAGTAGCTTTGATTAATATTGAGTGCTTGAGTGAAGTGTTGACTAGTGTGTGTAGTTAATTAGATGTAAGCATCTAATGGACCACTGTCAACAGTTGCTTCCTATTAAATTGTTATCTCTATTACAGAAACATGTTGCTGCAGTTTTCTTTCGACAAATATATATCTTAAAACTCTATTTTTTTTGAGTAAGTTTAAGATGTGCTTTGCTACACGCTACCTGTTTTGAGAGAAGTTAATGGTATAAAGTTTGTTTTAGTTGGTTCCAGTAATAAACGTAGCTAATGTCACTCGTGTTTTTGGGAAATGGTCACGGTTTTCCTAATACATCGAAGTCTAGGCTGGACATGGAGAGACTGAAGTGCTACCAGCCTAAGCAAGTAACTTTACTTTTCACAAAGTTTCTTTTTAATATCCCTACATTTAGTATGGACAATCAATGTAGCTTGGTATTAGAAAAGCTTTTTAAAGGAATTACCTTTTTATACTCAGCTTTTTTGTGGTTTTCTTAAGTACTTTTAAGTTTACAAGAAAAATGTAGTTTCTGGTCTTGATGCTGCACCTGTAGCAAAGCAGGAACTGTGAAATAGTTTCTTGTAGTTCAACCAGCCAAAATTTGCAAAAACATGCATAGTCTGCAGAAACAACCAATTATATCATAAAAAGCAAAGTACCTGTTATGACTAGACCTTTTTCTATAAATGCTACTGTTCTGTTTGTGTGATGTACCTTCCTGATAGCAAGTATTCATTTTTTCTGCTTGTAGATCTTTAAGTCTTTGCATACGTATGGCTTAAGCCATATCGCATGAGCTGCCTGCTTCCTGCTCCTTCCTTTTTATCAGCAAGGGTTGTGCCAGTGCCAATGTTCCAAGTTTTCTTTTTCCTTTCCTGCTATTCTGATTAACTACGGCTCTGCTGTTTTGGTTTTTTTTTTTTTACAGCGTTTATTACTGATGTTTTCATAATGGAAAGTTTATGGTCTAAAATTAATTGTTAGATGATTTTATTTGGTAGCAGTGATTTTCTGCAAACTTCCCACGCAATTTTTGGAGGCCCTAAACAACTTTGTGCTGTATTCATTAACTCTTTCTCTGCTTGTGTGACTGCAGCATTCTTTTATGGGTTCTTTGTTATGAAGTAATAAAAGTCGTCTTTATTAATAAAACTAGTTTGGTTTGTTTTTTTTTAATGACATTGTGTTTAAGCAAAAAGACTGCTTTATGTAACACCCTTTAGTAATGACTTTTTTAGTCCTTCACTTCTAAGGACAAGTGAGGAAAGCAGCAGGAGCCAGATTCTGTGTTCTAACTTTGAACTCACTTTCAGTGTCTGGTTTTAGGATTTGATTCCAGTGAAATTTCATGATGTCCTGCTTCCAAGGCTGCCTTTCGAATACACCTTGTGCTGGTTTTCTTCTATTCCTGTTGACATGACTGAGAATACCCTTAAGCCTTTTCTGAATCCTGAGTGGTATGAGCAAATAAATTATGAACAAGACTTGTAGGACAGGAGTCTTAAGCTTATTGCAGCCATTATTGCATCACATACACACCCAATTTATGTCTAGGATGATCTTAACTAGCATGTGCCCACTGTTTGCTTACCATGGAAAAATGAAGACATAGCAAAATGTGTTTCAAGTAATTGGCAGATACAATCCTACATACCAACAATAAACCAGAATTATAGTAGTGAAAAGTATGACATTTAAAACATCCTAGAATGGCTTTTTGAAGGGAATTTTGTAGATTGCTGGTTCTTGAAGTTAATTCTTTCTCCTCAAAGCATTTTTTGCAGGTGCTGGAAAAGACATTGGGTTTATCTGATGAGTGACAGTTGTTATTTAAAAAAGTCACGTGTTAGAAAAGCAGGCGCCACTAAACAAGAAGACTTGACAGTTCCATCTGTAATGTTTTTGCTGGCAAAGTAAATCAGATATCATTCCAAGGTCTGTACAACGCATGCTGCAAACCTCTAACACTGGAAAGAACTTGAGAGTTTAATGTGTTCTGGCTTCACGTTACATAAACAGGGGTCCCCATGGTCCTATATTGATTGGGCTTGTGTTCCACCACTGTTTTTGTGGGTATATGCTAGCCCATAAAATCACATTTTTGTTTTTGCCTGCCAACTCTCTTCTATTGCTTTGTCTATTAGGCTGCAGTGGTAAGTGCTGCAGCTGGTGTGCTGAGGGATCCAATGAAGAACAGTCAGACCACTAAATTTCAGGCTGGTGAGCCTGGGAGAAACCCTTGCAATTTGATAGCACAATTAAATGTATGTCATGAATTGTCAGAATTACTTTATGCTATTTTGAGGATGACTCTGTATCCCCTGGTATCAGCACAGGCTAACATCCCAAGCATTACAAATACTTTGCAGCACACCTCTAGGAGCTGTAGCCTAATAAAATGACTACTGTCTGTAGCCCATGGGTAGTCAGATGGGGAGAAGACCCTGATGTGAAAGGTCACATGTTTAGTATACTCCAGTTATTTAATCTGTTCCTTCTCTTATCCTTCAACTTCTGTTTTTTAGTAAAACTTTTTGTCATCCTTGCACGTGAGAGTGGAGCATGAAGTTTTAGTGAAATTGGGAAGTCTTCCTAGCTTTCTTGACTGGTTGACATTTGACTACACAGTAGAATTTAGGAAGTCATCAAACTTCTAGGATTTTTTTTTTTTCTTCAGCAGGCAGCAATTAAACTGCTTTAATAAACCTTGTACAAAGGAGACTGCAGCTTCCATTGTCAGCTTATATAGTGATGTGGTGTGTTTAGACTTCATTAAAATACTGACTTAAACTAGGGATGTCTGATACCTGTGTGGTGAAGGACTCTGCAAACCAGCATCCTTAGACTCAGGATTTGGTTTATGTGGCCTTCTGCTGCTTCCTGTCACGTATATCTCTACATGTGCATCTCTCTAATGGAGAAATTTTTAGTAGGGCCTATAGTGACAGGACAAGGAGTTATGGTTTTAAACTAAAAAAGGGTAGATTCAGACTAGATATAATGAAGATTTTTTTTTTTTTTTTTCAATGAAGATGGTGAAACACTGGAACAGGTTGCCCAGAGAGGTAGTGGATACCCCATCCTTGCAAACATTCAAGGTCAGGCTGGACGGGGCTCTGAGCAACCTGATCTTGTTGAAGATGCCCCTGCTCACTGCAGGAGGTTTGGGCTAGACAGCCTTTAAAGGTCCCTTCCAACCCAAACTGTTTTATTATCTCTAGAAGAGCAGTGTAAAACCTTTATTTAGTTTTGCACTGGTCTGCAATGCCTCGTTGACACACATACTTAGTTGTATTTTCTTCCCTGCAGATCTTCCTGTGATGTGCCGTGCCTTAGCTGTGTCTGCAGCAGTTTTCCCTAGCTTGTGCCCACCTGCATGGCTAGTTTGATGGCAAGGATCTGACTATACTTGTATAGTAGGGTTTAAATTTAGTAGGGAGTGACAGGGTAAGGAAAAAGAGCACCTTTTATTAAACTTTCTTGACTGTCACCAGTGTCTATGTGTGCAAGGTACTGGTAACTAGTTTTACTGCCAAGGAGTGAATGACAATAAGCTTATTTTTCATAGGTAATGAGGTCATCCTCTGGCCTTCAACTGTTGTGATATATAAGTTAATATGGCTAGCATGCTTATTTCTCTGCAGGTTTCCCTGTGTCAGTCTCATTAGGACTTTATCCCAAAATAATCCATTCTCTGACTTTGAGAATGGGAAAAATACACCAGTCAGCAAATATGACTTTTTTTTTTTTCTTATCTGCAGCTTCTGTCCTTATGATAGCTTCTCTTTTGTCTATTTTCACATGTGGTGTACCATGTGGAGAAGCAATGATTACTTGACAGAATTGGACAAAAATTCAGCATGCTGTTCTGCCACAAGTTAAGCAAAGACTCACCAGGGCTGTTTGTGTGGAAGTTATGAACAGTGCCTCTTAGCACAGTGTAGCGTACCATCCCTGTTACACTTTCCTTCTTAAACGTTTCTTAAACGTTTACTGCCTTTTCAGGAAAGGGGATTTTATTGACTTTCACAGTGGAGTCAGTGCAACCATACTAGAGTGAGACGATGCCTGTGCAAAACTGAACCAAGAAAATATCTGAATGCAAGAGGCAGCTGCTGAGTCTTGGGGGCTAGTGGTAAAACAGTTGCTTACATAAACTGTAGAAACATAAATACTGGAATAATTTTAAATTAAACTAGAGGGAGAGTTTCCAGCATATTTGCACACTCTGTATTTCTAGTAGGATGATCTTGCAGTAAAAAGCCTTTCATTCAGTGACAGCTTTATGACAGCAGACAGTTGAAAGGCCGAGAACCAGCATACATATGTTCATAAATTGTTTGTATTCATGATAATTGCTTTTATTTTCTATATAGCATTCAGGTGTACTTTTAACTGAACTATATAAAATTAAAATCTGTGTAAATTTGAATTGCAATATTCATTCATTCGGAGTGGGCTGACAGAGGAAGCTATGTAGATGTTTCCTAGGTCATCTACCACGTGTAGTATTTGTAAAGATGCTGTTCACTTTCAGGTTACTTTTTGTGCCAAGGATTGTATTACAGAAGTTATCACTCTAAGGAAAAACACACTTTAATAGTATTTGAGAATAAGGATGTTCCAGTGTTTTGAGTTAATTTTTTTGGTGAGATAAACAAGATCCATATAACAATTGCTCTAGTTAATATATAATGTTCTGTGTCACTGGAGGGAATGCACTGCGCAAGGAACAACCATTGCCAGATTAGTTTTCAGTTGTCTAAGGCAATGCTTTCACTCACTCATTTCTTACTGTGGCACTTACTGTCACAGAATCAGAAAGTGGCAAACGTACTGGGGTCCCTACTGTGGTGCTATGTAAGAACAAGTGAGAGTGTTCCCCCAAACGATTCTCAATTCATATGGGAAAGGTAAACCTGAGGCAGGGAAACTAAAATATCCACAGTTAAACCTCCATTGCATATAGTTTTTTTAATGATTAGCACAGCTTCTGTAACGATTCTGTCTTCTGTTTGTCGATTTCCTTCTAGCAACTACTGTTGCTTCCTGCCTTTATTTGCCACATGTTGGATGGGTTTGCATGTGATAGCATGGAGATGCCCAACAAGACAGGCCTCCATGTGAAATACGCAGTCTAAAAACCTGGGACGTGTTCAGTCCTTGGGGATTTTAAGTGTCTTATTTCTACTTTTAGCTTCCATAACTTTGGCAGATCAAAACTTTCTTTAATATCTGTTGAAATTCTCTAAAATAATTTTCAACTTAAAGTTTTACTGTGATATAACTTTACACTATTTTAAGAGCTGTGTCACTTTTGTACACTTCGTTCACCTGAAATTCTCTTTGGTCTGATCATTTTGCATGTAGTCTTAACATGCTTTCTTTTGTTTTTCACATGCATCCTACAGCTGATGTCTAAGGTGTGATAGATAATGTCTATCATAATGCTGTGAATTCCTTATCTGTATGTTACCTAGAAAATAACTGGATATTAAATTTGAAAATCAAAGTATTTTACTATTTCTTTAATTAACATCCTGATATATAATTATATAATCACAATATCTATTATTGTAACACATTAAAATATATTGTTATGCAGTATTGTGTAATATCTTGAAATCATAGAATCATAGAATGTTTTGGGTTGGAAGGGACCCCTAGAGGTCATCTAGTCCAACCCCTGTCGACTGAGCAGGGACACCGCTAACTAGATCAGGTTGCTCAGAGCCCCATCCAACCTGGCCTTGAATGTTTCCAGGGATGGGGCCTCCACTACCTCTCTGGGCAACCTGTTCCAGTGTTTTACCACCCTCATTGTAAAGAATTTCTTCCTTATATCTAGTCTAAACCTACCCTGGGTTAGTTTAAAACCATTCCCCCTTGTCCTGACACAGCTGGCCCTACTAAAAA
>BOSO01012652.1:5900-64438 GCA_018403395.1 Gorsachius goisagi | reverse complement strand
GGAAGGGAAGTGGAGCTAAGGCAGTGGGAAGAGCCCCATGGATACTGCAGCCTGCTGTGCAGGTGACAGGGAACTTGCCTCCTTTTTCCTGGCCCCTGGCACTGTGTTGCGCCCTGAGCTTGCGGCTGGCCATCCTAATTACCTCCCATTGCCACTCCAGAGACGTGAAAAAGAAAGCAGAGATGGGGGGAGGAAAGCAGCCATACTAATGGGATTTTCTTTTAAAAATATATAATGAGAGAATACTGCTTGCACAGTAATTATCTTTCAGTAATTTAATTGGTGAGCATTTAACACATAGCAAACCAACGTGCTTACCAAAGCAATTATTTCTGTTACCTACCAGGTAACAGAAAACAAAACAAAAGAATTGTTGGGAAAAAAAAAAACCAAACTCTTTAAACCTTCTTGGTCGAGCATGTTTCTTCTAAAGATCTTGCACCCCCATTTGGCAAATGATCGGTGAAAGTAATTATTCTGTAGGGATATACTGAAGCAATCTGCTGAATAGGGGAGTTGGGAATCACCACTATCATGTTTTGGTTTGGGGATTTGACTGCAGAAACCAGTGCTGCATGTTTTGCATTCCAAACAGAAGCAAAATGTTCCCTGTTTGCTGTTTTTCCAATTAGGGGGTTGAACCACAGCAGAGCTGAAAACAGTGTTTCCACTTTACCTGTTCACAGCCGGTAAAAGCTGATACTCTCTAATGGAGACCAAATTTGGTCTGAGCACTGCTTGCACCTGCTGGGCTCTGCACAGGAGCACCAGAGTGTGCAGCATTGCTCTCTCCCGTCTCTCGCTTGCTCTCTTTGCTCCTGTTTCATTATATGTTTTGCTGGCACAGGCAGCAGCGGCTGCACATCGCCGTGCACAGGGCGGGGAAGGAGGGAGGCTGCTCACACGGTAGGAGACTGCTCACAGGTGCTTAGGTGAGCACTCGGTAAAATGCTCCTCGTGGCAGGCTGCTGCTTCTTTGGCTGTCATGTGGAGCACATTTCTGAGGAGGGAAATGTCAAAGGTGCTTTTTATGCCCTCCTTTCCAATTACCTTTCCGCTGCTGCGTCCTTGCACCCCTTGCATTCCCAAGCAGTGCAGTATCTCTCCCTCTCTGCAGCTCCTCACTTCCCTGCTGACAGACGTGGGGCTGTGGGGTCTAGGGAAGGCTGGGAAGGCTTTTGTGGCAGTTCAGGGAACGTGCGATCCATGATCTCTCCATCTCACTCTCCCCCTGTCGGTGTATGCAGACCAACCCAGGCTCTCCTTAAACTTGAGTACAACCGAGAATTAGGTATGACAACGCGAGGGGTGCTGGGCAGTCCTATGCAGATTTGGAAATCTGTGATCACCCCCATGTAACCATTGCCAAAACCGACTTATCTCCAACCTCAGACCTGGCTCCTGCGGAGCGGCACGGCTGGCCAGTAACGTGCGCTCCTTCTGCAGCAGGAGCCACTGGTGCTGCTGGCCCAGGGACTGAGCGCTGGAGGTCCTGCATCGCTTTCTGACTGATGGAGAAAAATGAGAAGCCAGACTTAAAATGGGTTTGGGTCTTGCTGTAACCTTACGTGCAGAAATATGTAACTTTATACGAAAGGGTGGCGAGTCAGGGCAGCTCCTTGAGAAGGAGACCTACAGTCGATGGATCCCTGCCGGTGTCCTTGTACTGTCAGCAGCCGGGGAGGGACAGGCATCGCAGCAGAGGCAAAGCACTCTGCAACTCGGCCCCAAGGGCTCGGGGGATTGCTTCGGCTCAAATGGCTGCTCTCAGATGTTATTTGAGCCTGTAGCGCTCCCGTAGCACCTCTCCTCGTACCCGTAATAAGCAATTAATCTAAATTATAGAGGTCCCAGCTCTCTTTTACCTATGTCTGTGGTGCTACTGGAAGAATGCTAAAGCTTTATGCCCACCATATGCTCGTAGGTGTTCAGAATACACTTGGTCAGGATAAACGTTTAACCTGCCGATATCTCTTGCAGATGCAAAGCCTATCTCTTCTTACAGATTTTAGAGCTGATGGTTGTTTAAAATAGTCACAGAGTCACAGCGCTGTTGTATCCTATTTGAAAGCACATTGCTGGAGGTGCTCAAGACATCCCTGTCCTCTGGTACATTACTGTTAACTGACTTCAGCCAAAGGATGTGCCTGACTGTAGGTCTGATTCCAAGCCGTAGCCCGTGCACGTTTTACACCAATACCTCATAGGAATACAGGAGAGGAGTCAAAGCCTTCCCTTCTCTTATTTCGTTTTCAGTTTTCTAGCCCATCTGACCGCTCCGTGGCATCTAATATTTTCTTGATACCCAAGGGGATGTTTTTATCCTTACTTATGTCTCTTTACAGACCGTTCTACGTGCTTGTGAGCCTTACGTTGACAAAAGCTTTCTGTAACCTCAGCATAGCAAAGGTTTCATTATACCTTTCCTGGTGTTTGTTGCTCTTCATCTCTAATTCCTGTGAAAATTCCTTTCCCATTCCTTGTAGAGAGTATGGCTGATTTCCTTCTTTCCTGTCAAAATTCACTTTTTAATCGGGTGGCCACCTTGACCTCTTGCTAACAAGACCAGCCGCAGGTTACGAGCACCTTGGTGTTTTGTGTCCTTACGGCTGCCTGAAGTTATCTAGCTCTGTAACGGGCTGTAGGAACAGAACTCTGTACAAAAAAAAAGTTGTACAAGTCATGCAGTTTTCTAAAGCACAACCTCATGATATTTTTATTTGATTTATGTCTTGCTGTTCTTTCCTGTTTTGTGAGCATTATGTTCATTTTTATAACAGAGTCCTTGGGTTGTTTGGATATCTTTAGGGTGGAAGTGAGTTCATAGTTCTTCCAGTTTTGATCGGGTTCATTATTTTTCTTCTTGAGCTTATTATTTTTTAGTCCACTGTGTATTACTTCACATTTGTGAACACTTCACGCAGATACAAAGCAGATGGAAAGTTTTCTAAACTTGAGTAGGAGAGACAGAATCGCTTCACCCACCTGCTAACCAGTTGGCGAGGCTGTGGTCTGAAAGGGCTTATTAGTTGTTGTTTCATTCGTGTGGGGAAAAAAAAATGTAAGCCAGGAGTCACACAACTGGAAACACTTTGTATACGCTACAAATCTTAAATGGACGCCTAACACTTCATTTTCTTTATCTGTTTCTTTTTTTTTTCACTTAGTTATATTTCTGATTTTTTTTCTTATTTGTGTTTCTGATTCTGATCTTTTATATATATATGATAGCTCTCTAGAGTTACAATGTATATTATTTTATGTACATGAATCTTACTCTTACACAGCCATTTGAAAAAATATATTTAAAACGGAGTGTATAATTAGAAATATATTTCAAACATTTCTGTGTCCCCAAGTGAATTAAGCTGTTGGAGGACGGTGTGACCTTGATATGGGATGCAGGCGATCCAAGTATTGTGGCAGCTTTCCGACAGTTGCTGTGTATGTTCACGTCTGGGATCTAGGTGCAACTAAAGTTACTTAGTCTTCGTGAACCTGCTATAAAACAAGAATAGCTGAGTTAATCCACAGCCTCGGCCAAGAAAAAGCATTTGAAAAAAATTTGAAAAATGCTTCTAATTCCAACACATTTTATTAGAAATTCTGAGTTTCTGCCAGGTCTGTGTTTGATTTCAAAATTGGAAAGGAATCCACACAGAAAAATAAACTTCTTCTGTATTTGCTTTTGTTTCTATATAACTTTTTGGTAAAGTGAAAGTCAGTGTCCAGCATTGCTGCTGTTGTTTCTTTATACCGCAAGCTTATATTTAGGAGAGGAGGAAAGAATTATATTGCAAACAAGGGAAGACAACCACCTGAGAATTCAGGGTATTTATTAATTAGTCTGTAATGATTTTTTTTGCGTTTCTAGGTGTATTAATAGCTATATCTAAGTGCAAGAATTGCAAGAATTTGCCTTGTATATCAAATGCAGAAAATATAAACAGCCAATAGTCTTCCTTGTAAAAAAGCTCATTATTTTATGAGTTGCTCAGAGCTAACAGCTGACAGTTTTGTTAGTTTCTTTGGGTCTTCACAGAAAGTGCTACTTAATTTGCATTGCAAACTGAGAGGAGGATCTCAGAGGAAGGAGATTTTAATGAGACATTTATCGTTCAGTGTCTTTATTCTCAGTTCATATATAGCCCAAGCTTCTAATATGGAAGGTCATTATCATGTCTTACAGCTTACAGGGAGTTCTGTAAAATCATCTGGTGATTTTTTTTCCACTTATTAATAAGATGACAGTAGTGTGGTTTGAAACATATTTGTGAAACAGTTTGCAATTTGGAAATGCAGGTATCAAATATTTTGCAAAATCAGGTGGTTCTCATTTTATTTTGGAAATTGTCAAAACATCATCCTTCTCAAAGGCAGCTGTCTTTATTGGGACTTTCTAAATTATTGGTTTGTGTAGCTAACTTTTCTGTCTCTCTGAAAATCTAAATCACCTTCCTCACAGGAGGGTTAATTAGCAAGTTTGCCCCAAATTGTTGAAGATGAAGGTGTAGTAACAGGCTAACCAGCAGCTGTTAATAGGAGTCAGCATCTGTTTCTTCTGGCATGGAGCTACCTTTAGTACGAAAAACATGGAAAAAAAGTGAGCTTGTTCCTCAAAGGCAGTAAATGACATTAAAGCTGTTTGATTTTGTAAACAGAGGCAGGACGCGAGGCTGGCTCTCTTGCACTTTGTAGATTCCTCTCTCTGCTCTCCAAGCACTGCTTGGAGCTTCAGCCAGCCAAACTGCTTTCCAATCAGTCCTTGGGTTTAAGATACTTTCAAAGGAATAAAAATCGGAATCTGTGTTCTCACACATGGAGGCTTCTGAAGCAAAGTTTTATTTTGTAATTTCAAGTACTCATTTTAGTCTGCTAGTCTGCCCTGGATAACATAATAAATGTTACGTGTTGCAAAATGTGAGAAGTTATGTCTGCTTTTAATTTTCAGTTTATTAAAGGATTTCTGAATAGGCGTACAAAGCAAAAAGCTGATTCTAAAATAGGGAAACCAAATCAGATTTTTAAAGAAATAATGCTGTTTACTGAAATAGAAAGACATTTAAAATTGTATTTATGCTAATTTAAAAATGAAGACCATTATGCATGCTAACTATACACCTTTTAGGTGTGTAGAACTTAAATAATATGTAAGGCCAAATTCCTTTTTTTCCAGAATAAGGTACCTCGTCAAGCTCAGTCAAGTTATTTTTGATTTACAGTAATGAATATGTGCTGTTCTTTGTGTTTATGAATGACAATTAAGGTACTTAGATAAAACCTCTGAAGATGTTATTGAAGCCTCTGGAGCTGAACTTTACAAAATGCATAGGTACCTCCTTGGAACTCCACTCAGAGGCCTGCGACTGTATATCCCATACTATTGTACAAATTTCACATCTTCCATTAATTTCCAAGTTCCAGTTCTGTGACGAGGAAGCAGCATGCCTGACTATGGGGGGAAAAAAAAATTTAAAATTCATCTATGAACAGTTATGTGGATTTTTCTTTAATCCCCAAGATACATCTTTTTCTTAATCCATGACACTGTGTAGCTGTTTTGAGGGAAAAAAAAATAGCATATTTTCTGGATTGTACTGCAGCACTGGAGGTAGATTTCATTTCAGATCTCTTTTATGGTTTAGAAGTTCTCCATTTAAAGTAAGAGTTCTACCACTATTGTTATAGCTAAGGCGAGAAGAAGAAGAGAGCCACTTATTTTCAGAAAAAGCATAGCTGAATTTTTTTAATAAAGTCCAGGAAATTTAGGGGGTCAGGGTCAGTTACTCTTCCTGATGAAAATATGGAAGTGTTCGAAAGTGTGTATGAATAACTCCTCGTACATTCTTTCATATGTTACGTGCAAGTTATTTACAACCCTATCCTGATTTTCTTGAAATTGATGTGTTGTTTGAATTATTCACTGGAGTAATTTCCTTGAGCGGTTTTTGGATGACCTGTTATTTGCGCGTAGTTGATTGCAAGGGTTTGCTGCTAAACATGTGCTTTCTTGTCCATCATTGTGGTGCCCTCGCTGGTGTCAAGTGTGATTTTTGCTCTGGAATGTCCGGAGGCATCATTTGCAATTTAAAATTTGAAGTTTGTTTCTCACAAAGTTTGTTTCCACTTAAAATCTGATGATTCGGTGGAAACTCTTGAGTATGCTAACCTGGTAGGATATTTATGAAAACTAAACTCAATAGGAGCAATGAACAGATCAAATAAAAAATTCAGGCTGCTGCTTTATGCAGCATAATTCTGTTTTTACAGTAATATTTGCAACGAAATGACTGTTTGTGTTGGCTGAACATTTTGTTGAGAAGTTCCCCTTTTTTGCCATTCAGGTCAGAAGGCTTCAGATGCTTGACATATATTGTCGACCTCCTGTAATATTGCTTGTTTGCTTCTCCCTGTTAGGAACTTTCAGGCTGGAGGGCTGAAGGAAGGAGATTGCAGTACCGCTTGGAGCATTTCAGAGAGGGCTTAGGTTTTGTGGTTGTCCAGGCATTCACAGCAGGGTCTGGGTTTGGCTAAACCCTGCGTAATGCGAGCCTACGTGTGAATTTTTAGCCTCGTTCAAAATCCAGCGACAATATAATCCGTGTCCTAAAATGGACTGCTCGCTCTAAAAGAATTCAAGTAATGTAAGCCTACAATGCTAGCTTGCTTTCTGAAGTCTGTTAAACATAAAATAATGAAATTGGGAGGCGGTGGGGGGGAACAACTACAAATCACGAAGAAAAATGGAAGATTACAGTAAATGCTACTCCTTGGTGTCTAATCATAGTTTGGGTTGTGCGGGGAGTCCAGGAGTTAGACTGTGGAGATTTTTTTAGGGACTTGAGTTAATTAGCATGCTGGGGACAGAAAAGCCCTGCTCTCACCTGATTTTTCCAGCAGTCATTAATGCCATGCCCGAGGCAGACACGAATCAACCATTGTTCCTTCAAAGTTAAAAGTTGCTGGGGTTCACCGTTAACAGAGACAATAAAAAAATCTATTTGCACTTTCACACCTCTAATTTGGCTCGGCTGGTGGAACTCAGACAAGAATTCACAGCAGACAGAGTTGGGTACTGTATAATTTAAATAGCAACACAGACAGGCCAGCGGGTGGCCTGAGCGCGAGCCTTTGCTGTTTACTGTCATTCCCAGGGATTTTGTTCTGCTGTTCTCAGCTCGACGTGCCGGGTTTACAACGTGAAGCCCTCGTTAGCGTTAATGGCAGTTCTGCACTGGAAATGCTGGGAAAAGAAACCGCACGGAGCCGTTGCCCGATGCTGCGAATGCTGCAGTGAGAGTCTGTAGAAATTCATAGCGTGGCCAAATGTGAGATATAAGGGCAAGCCGTACACAGCAAATGGTAGATGCAGAGAGCCAGAAAAGCATTTTAAAAGCTCTCTCAGGCATTTCTTTTTCTCCCTCTTTTAAAGAGCCCATAGACTGACCTAACAGTAATGACTGGTTGTCGTTAAGGGTCTGTCTCTGGGCCAGCTACGAATCCCAGGAAATGGCCATGCGATGTTAATTCTGCGGTTTAAAAGCACAGATAAAGAAAAAGAAAGCCATTTCAGCAATGTGTTGGTATTTTTTGCCTGCAGTGGTTTTGGGGCAGGGGAGGAAAGTAAATTGAGGAGCATTGATACATCCAGACATATGATTTATTCCCCCACCAGGGTACTGAAAAGATACAAGCCCCTTGAAAGGTATGTCCTGAGGGGCAGCTAAAGGAGCGGGGAAGACTGAAGGGCTGACCTATGGGGCAGTTGAAATTTTATTTGCTCGTTGTCCTGGAGGAAGTTGTGGTAAGTTTTTTGCCAGCGGACAAGATGGAGCTAGAAAATAAGAAGCCCAGGGTGACATTTAGAGAGATGTGTCATATCGCAGCAGGCCATCGGCCTCACCTGCGTTCTTTTCCCCCTTGGTTATTTGTATTACCCCTCTTCATTTCTCCACCTCTCTTTTGACTTCAAAGAGTAGTCACAACCTGCTTATTCTGAGAGCGTGCAGGCGTGATATGAAGCCCCTTGGGAAAAGCAAACGTGCCACCCTAAGAGGTGGATTGTATTTTAGGGACTAAGTTACAGATTTTGCTAAGGGTGCCTTACAAATGGGCATGAAGAGGAGGAACTCCAAAGATTCTTATCTTGAAGCTCCAGGGATAATCAAGTAAACACAATGACTCTACTTCTCCTTGGCATGTCATTTATTTACTAGTCTCCTGTTGGAGACTTACGATTCTGCTTGCTGCAGAAGATAAAGCTAAAATTTGCTTCCTATGCCAGCTGTTAGGTTTTGGTTTATTTTTCCCTTGAAATAGGAGATATCCTTCTCGTTAGACCTGATTTCTGTGCTTCAGCTTGCCATAATCCTAAAGTACATAGGATTTGTGTTCAAACCAGGCCTGGCTCCCTCCTAGGGAGCAATTTCACTTTACAAAATCAGCTTATAATTACCTAAAATTTGCCAGAGGAAATTGCTTTATGTTTTTAAAGTGCTTTCCCCTTTAAAAGAAACTGGCTGTGGAAGGGGAAGTCCAGATTTAAAAACCAAAGGTTGGTTATGTTGTTTGGAGGAAGGGATGGAAAGAGAGAGGCTACTGCAGTGTGAAGTGCGGGATCGCGTGTGCGCAGCTCCTCTGTGTGTCTGCAGAACACCGCCCTTCACGCAGAAGAAGTGGCGGGACATCTTGCTTTCATTTGTCCCCGTTCCTGGATTTTACAAGGCAGTGTGTCCTTTTCTTGCCAGGCAGCAGCCGACCAGAGAGGAGTTTTCCATGCTGTGTTGGGAAGCGTTCTAATGATGTTTTCTGCGGTTTTTGACGTTACTGTGTGGTGCAGCAAAACTTGCCCCACGTTGTGACAAATAGTGCTATGGTTCTCCCTTCTACTGCAGACGACTCAAAGGTTAATTCCAACCATTAACGTAATGGGCACATCCAGAGAAAGCTTTTGGCAACAGGTTATTTTGTAACTGGCATCTCGCTGTTAAATTTGTCTCTCTAACCCGAGTCTTGCTGATTTTTTGGGGGGCACCATATGTCAGTGAATACAACCCCATAGATAGACACGCAGTCAGGATGAACAGGATAGAAAGTCTTTCCGTGTCTGTTAAAAGATAACACGATGGGGTATATCATAGTTGGTCAAAGCAACAAAATAGAGAGAGTTCAAAAAAGAAAAGGGGGAGGGGGAGAGAAAAAAAGAAAAGACAGAGGGAAATGTTCTATTTCACTTCCCCTGAGCAAACATGTAATTTCCATGATTTCTTTTTAATGACTCTCTTCTGAAGCTGGTAGGTACTGATTTATGAAAAGCTGTAAAAGATCAGGTGGAACCCTGCAGGACGTCATTTACAGCTGCATGGATTGCAACCCATCTAATTTGTCTAGTAAAGTGTGAGCTCATGGCGCACATCACCCAGATCATAAATTTCATGTTCGGACCTTCTGTCTAGGGGCTGGGTCAGGGGGGAAAAAAACTGCCGATGTGTGCAGATGCTCTGAAAGCCCAGCTTTCCCTTGGTGCTTGCGAGGAGACATCACAGGCTCTTCACAGTGAGACAAATTCCTGTTCATTGATAAACTGTCCAGATGTCCTCTCTGAGGAGGAAAGTAACTAATTTTTGTTTGGAATCCTACAAGGAGAAAAATGATACTTTACAGTGCTGGTTATTCTGAGGTCACTTGCATTAAAATTAGGTCTTTTTTTTTTTTTCCTGATGATACTTTGATCCAAGTAATAAACATAAAAGCTCTTTTGGGCCACTCTAATTCCTAATCCTAGAGACCTGTTCTATTTCAACTTGTTTATACTTTTTTTTTTTTTCATTAATGATTCTTCAGTCAAGCTTTGTTTTATTAGATTTAAGTTGAAAAGACATACTATGCTGGGAAAAAAAAAATCTCCGTGCTTTATCACTAACAACACTTCATAAATACTCTTAATAAATGACTTGGGATTCCAGACGCCATACCCAGAAAACCATAAATAAAAAGCATTGGCTCTTCATGGGACAAACAGTAGTCAGGGAGACGCAGGCTGTATAGCTACTGAATAAAAATATTTTGGGCCTGATTATCTAACACGAGCCTTTAACTGGAGGGTGTTTAAAGCTGCGTATCACGTAGGTGCCCAGGATCTGTTTTTAGCATGAGAACAGTAACCTGAAGCGTGCTGCATCTTCTGTCCTCAGCTCAGTCTTAGTGTCGGTGTGGCCATGCTGTGCTTTCCCTTCTTTACTGTTTTGGGGGCAGAGCAGGTTTCTGGTGTCTTCTGTCGCTTCCCTTTCCACCTACAGCTGTTCCCAGGATGTGAGGTCCAGAGTTGGTGCCGGTGGTCATGGTCATTTGCAGCAGCTCCTTGTCCTGGCCGGGCTCTGGGAGGAAGGTAGATCAGGCAAAAGGTGCCTGATCAGGAACATCGCTGCTCTGAGACCTGGTGAAAATTGATGGTGAATCTACAGCAGTGTTAATGTCCGTTTGTGGTTTTGAAGTTTAGATTTCTCAAGCATCTAATGAGCTCTTTAATTATGGCCTGAAATCCCAGAAGGGAAGAAGATACTGAAATAATTTTCTGAGCCTGAAAGAAATCAGCTGATTGATAACAATTGGCAAAACATCATAAGTAAAAGGCACCATTGAATGTGTAGAAAATAGCAAGGGTTACTGTTTAGCAAAGCTATATTGTCCTTTCTTCAAAGGTAAAAGGTAAAAGTCTCAGTATAACCCATATGTATCTCCTGATCCCAGTGCAAGTCACATGTACTGCAAGGGTATGCTATGGCAGTGCTGCTAATCTCCGTGAAACTTAATAAAGACTTATGTTGGGATTGGGAAGTTTTGTTTGGATTTTCTAAGCTGCTTATTCACTGGTATTTAGACACTTTGTTCTCTTTGGTGCCTTTATAATCTCCCACTTTATGTTTTTTTCCAGTGCTCAGAGATGGCTTGGGTTTGGGGCGAGGAGGTTGTTTTATAGTCCAGATCAGTTCTCCAGTACCAGTAACCATCACCTACCCATCACACTGTGCAATCGCTGCCTTTCAATTACGGTGTTAGTCTAACCACTTCTCATTTTCACTTCTTCCCAGTCACAAAAGTCACTTCAGATGGATGCAGCTGTAGGAGTCAGACTCCTGTGCAGGTGATGTTTCGCTAGAGCCACAGGGAAAAAAAAATTATGGGGCAGAAAATAGACTCTAAAGTTGCGGTGCTAACCGCTTTGAGCATCCTCTAGCTCAGTCTCCTGAGCTCATGAGTAGCACCATCAGAGCAGCACAGCTAAGCACATGCTTAGCTTTAAGCCTGAGACAGACACCCAACAAGGTACTTTACTTAAAATGGAGCACGTACGTTTTGGAATGGGGGCTAAAAAGCTGCCCAGTATGGACATATGTTTATCAGGGGAGGGAAGAATGCAGAAATAGAGTTGATGTCACTAGCGACATCTGACTAGCCGAGGAAGTCATTATTGTACAATTAGCTATGAGAGAGAAAGGTAACTAGAATTAATAAGATGTCTCGTCAAGTCGAAAGAAATTACTGGTCGTGTTGCTATTTGGGGGCTTCTCATACCTCTCAGAAAAAACAGCAGATCGGTGAGGATGTCTCCTCCAAGCTGGTTGCCCGTTTCAGAGAGGACAGACTCCCTGCCTGGAAATGTGTGTGTCTCTCCACAGGCTGCAGCAATATTTCAGAAAACTAGCTGGGCCTATTCGTGGTATTTTTAGATGGGTAAAATGAGGTGCGGTAGAGCCTGACTCTAGTGACTTCATGGGGAAGGGCTGGAATTTATTTTTAGTCTTGATGCTCTCAAATAAGAACTTACAGTATGCTCACAAGACCATGAAAACAGGAACATTCATACCAAACAGAACTGAATTTCTGGATCGGTATGGGAGCAGCCATCTTTGCCATTTGCCATATGCAAAGGGCAGCATCAGCCACAATATATTCCTTCTTGATAAAAAATGTATACATTTAATAAGTATTTTGAGAAAAAGATTTTTTTTCTCAATAGCTTATAGGTGGACTTGTGCAGATGTAAAAAGGTTTAAATGGGCAAAGAAGCATGGATATATGTTTTGTTTGACTCATTGTGTCGGTTTTGTTTCTTACTGGTTTCTTCATTGTTTTCTAAGTAGAGAACTTGGATGCAAATCTTGTCAGTTCAGCATCCTTCATGAGCACCAAGTTAATTTCAGAGGCAGAAGATGGTTCAGTTCTCACTTCTAAATAATTTGCATGATATCCATATGGAAGTTTCAGTCTTAGAGTGAGCATCAATTTTAAACTGGATATGGCAATTGCATTTACATTTGGCTAAGTGTCTTTAATAACAAATTTCCTCATTTCTGCCTCTCTGCACTACAGAAGGCAACTCTCAACATTTGTCTCACAAATTTGCTTAACATTTGATACAATTTTTTTGAAGCCACTAGTGTCTTGTTATTTGTGCTTCTAACATAGTAGCAGCATTTAGGATTTGTCAGCGGGCTGTAATATTTTCAACATCTGATGTGTGTAAATTCTACCACCACGTTCAACTTGGAGTCTAGAGAGTGCATCAGTTGTGTGTTGTTTGGGACTAGGTGAATCACATAAATATAACCTAAATTAGGCTTGTCTTTGGTAATGCATTAAATTGTAAGGTAACAATATACTTCATGAATTGGTGATGCTTCAGTGATTTAAACGTGGGCATGAGAAACTGTCGTTCTTAAGCAAGATGATTACACAGCGTTCACCAGAGCTGCCAGCATGAGTACATGCAGTGGCCTCAGCAGAAGAGAACTTCCACAGACAAAAAGTAAAGCCACGTCTAGCCTGGTATCTCCTGCTGATGCCAGTGTTAAGGATAGACACACAAAAAAAAAAAAAAAAATCCATGCATATCCCTGCTCCCTAACTTTCATCACATTCTTTTTTATTTCAGGCCATCAAATCTTCTCCTGGACCAAAGTAACATTGACATTTCAGCCTTCCGCACAACAGGTGATTGGCTCAATGGTTTTCGGACAGGACAGTGCAAAGACATTTTCACGGGCGTGGAGTACAGTTCCTGTGATACCATAGCCAAGATTTCTACAGAGTAAGTTTGAACAGACTACAGCTCTTCATCATTGGTTGTGGCTGGAGGTACAAGGGGAAACGTAAGCATTAAGAGTAGCGTTTTTATAGGGAGCTTCCAGTTTTTAGCCAAAATGTTCTTACATTTAAAGAGACAAATGTAAATTATTGTTTTAGTTGCAATATGCATGCAGGAAACCTAGATGCTGTGGTGATTGCGTGAAGACCGTGGTCCCATAGCTTTTTCTCACTGATGCCAAGGAAATTCCCAATTTCTTCTGGTACAGTAGCACTGTGTATCATCTAGTATACCAGCATCACTTTCTTTCACTCACAGTTTAGGAGTTTCTGTGCTGATTCTTTATATTCTACCTTTTTTATGGGGGTTTCCCCACAGCTGGCGCATGTGCCAATCTTTTCCTTTATTGCCTGTCCCATATTCCATCAAACCGCGTGAGACAGAGCAAGCAGTACGTAGCTGCTTTCCTCCTACATGGTAATAATTATTCAGGGGATGAACTGAATCCTGCCTCTAGTTTTGACATTTAAACATGCTAAACTTGTAAGTTTACAACTTGCAAGTTTATTACATTTGAATGCGATCCGTCTTTGTCCTTGTGATAAGGAAGAGTAGGGTGATGTTCTCTCTGCACTAGAAAAGGCATCAAGTACAGTTATGAACTTACTGTCAAAGGAAATCTTGACTCCCTGTTGGGCTAGCTGGGTACACAAGTTAGGAAGAAGTAAGCAGCAGCTGCAGTGCCGGCAATTAAACACATCAATGCCGTTAATTAGTGTATTATTGCAACTATAAAAAGGCTGCTAATGGCTTTGTGTAACAATTACCCTTTGGGGACAGTGCAGAAATCCCCTAGGAATGCCCAATTTCCTGTGAGCCCTTCGCAAGCGTTAAACAACTTCTGTGTCCCACGAGGAACGCAGGAGACTGGACGGCCTGGGGAAACGAGGGGTGAAGAACAGGGTCGATGCTGGAAGCTTGGCCCCATAGCCGCTAATCTCAGTGCTGATACCAGGACCATTCAGAGGCTCAGCCGTAACAGCCAGATGTCAGCACCCCTCGGGAAAGGCGATCAGGCTGATAGGGGGTGGAGACGGTAGAGGGGCTCGAGACCGCAGCGGGCCCAGAAGTGAACCCCTTGCCCCTAAGTCCCAGTGGGTGTTTCGCTGGAGAACAGTTTCATTATCTTTTCTTCCAGGTAAGCAAACACAACAAGGCTAAATGACTTTTAACTGGGTTTTTTTGTTTGTTTTGCGGCCTCTTGCTGTTTTCATACCATGGCGCTCAGTATTTTTCATACCAGGGCTTGTGTTTCAGCAGTATTGCCATACCTGAAGGCTCCTCCAAAGCAGCAATGTGAGACGAGCGAGTTGATTTCTGTTAGCTCTCATCTGCCCTAGGAAACGGAGAGGCAGTATGCTCACTCACCCGACACATCTTCTCTTTTTTTCCAGTGACATGAAGAAAGTCGGCGTTACAGTTGTGGGGCCTCAAAAGAAGATTGTTAGCAGTATCAAAGCGCTAGAAACTCATACAAAGAGCAGCCCTGTTCCCGTGTAAAGTACCAAATGATGTTGCTCAGGAGAGAGGAAAAAAGTTGCGTCACAGGGCAAAAGCGGTGGCTGGTAAACGGCAGCATTTAAAGGAGTTCTTTGCAACAGCTTTGGAAACATAATGGTTGAAATTTCAAACCCACTAAGACACTCAAATATTGAGTATAAATGCCTTAAAAATAGGAGTGAACTTGTTTTCTATCTGTTAATCCTAAAGGGTGGGTGCTCTTGACTGACTGTTAATGCAGATAGTAAATTTCAAAAGAAAAAAATATGTAAAAAATCCTTCCAAGTAAAAACCAGTGATACTAAAACCTAGAGCCATTTGAATATTAAGTGACTGAATAACATGAAAAACCCGTGGACGTAAAAGCTGTGTATTTGATCTATACAGCAAACAAGAAGAAAGAAAGACTTGCAGTATTTTTATACAGAAGAGATCTGTAACAGGTATTTTATTTCTTTAAAAGCAAGGAAAATAGAGGACTATACCTCACTACCTGTCTGGCCATATTTACTATAATGTCATTGTAACATGCTATTTCAACTTCAGAAAGGAATACAGAAATAAAGCTTGTAGTGACTTTGAGTTAGTTGACAAAAGATTTTCGCCATTATGTTAGCTTCCCTAATTGTGTTCATTTAACTAGAAACAAGTCTTAATTTTTAAAAGACTTATTTATTTCCTTTGGTTTTTTCCATTATTGTTTATATTTATGCTTAAATACCTTAATCTGGCTGTATTATTGCCAAGTGCCAAATGTTATCAAAATTTCATTGGTTCAACCTGAGAAGCTGTCTAAGGGTTAATCGCTAGATTGTTTTATACCCGTAACATCATATGCGAAATACAGAAGGAAAGAAAGATGGTCTTTTTTCCAGCACTGACACTAGACAGAGCGTCTGGACGTCTTGAGATTCCTTCCATTTGCTGTGAGTGGTATTTTAACCCTGGCTTGAGTTCTGGCAGAGTTGTGTTCCTGTTGATCTCTAGATCAGTGTCTGACCCAGTCAGGTATGTACATCTTGTTTACTTCCCAAAGGCCTGCTTCCCCGTCAAAGTAAGGACCCCTGTTCTCGGGTGGTGTGCAGGTGGGAGATTGGCCTAGCAAACATTAAAGAGAGTCAGGGTTGCATCCCGCGTTTACTGAGGATGCTTTTTCAGTTCCCTGGGGAGTGGTCCATTTCTGGCTTCCATCTGGCAGGCTCTGCTCCTGATGCTGGGACCTGGGGGGTGTGGGCAGCCACTGGTAGCTACACTGAGATGGTGACTTGCAGCCAAGGATAAATGGACAGTTTAAAAGGATGACTTAAGCTTGTGAAATGGGACTTTGGTATGTAGTTTTACCTACGTCTGAACTAGAAGACGTATATGTCCAGATGCTGCCATCCTGCAGGAGCCTTGCTTTTGGGCACAGGGTCCTTAAGCACCTTGTTCCTTGAAAGAAAGCAGGAAGGAGCCTCTCTTTAGGAGAGCATTCACATTTCCTGGTGGTAAAAGGAGCCTGGAAGGTGGCATTCGAGAGTCCTCCCCTGTCTTCAGCTTATTCCCAATAGCGAGCTCTTAAGCTGCTGCTCCAGAGCACGTCAGTCCTGGTTCTGAGCAGGCACAGCTCTTCACTCTGAAAATGGGCGGTCTGAATCACAGCACGAGGCACTTCTTGTGCTGTTTAAGGCTCTAGAAGTGATGCCAGGCACGCAGACGTCGGGCGTTGGGCACTAGTGGGAACCACTCTGATTCCTAATTTGCCATGCTGGAACCTAAACCTGATTCTGATGAGTAAGAGGGAGTCCCTGAACGTCCAAGACTATGTGAGAGGCAGATGACCGTGCAGCACGCCGCGTTTCGCTGGGCGTGCAAAAGCAGGTTACTCCTTGTGCTTTCTTTGTTGTACTGGTTTGGTGTTCAAAGCTCCTTGTAGCATAGGGCACGTAAGTAAGAGAAGAATCACTTCCTAGGATTTGTGTGGCTCAGTCAGCTTTTAAATTGTTCTTCTTGGGTCCGGGAGTATATAAAATGTAGAGACACAACGTTTATCACGCATTGCTAAATAGAAGCAGAATTAGAGACTTATTCATGAGTGCTGGCAGTGAGCCTGCTGTAAAGGACTGGATTTGAAACACACTCACAGGATAATAATTAGTAGTATTTTCTGAAAGAAAAATGAATGGGTCTTAAAGTAAGTTGAAATAAAAAATGAAAAATCAAAGAAAATTAAAATAAAGCACTTAAGATGTAAAGAACACTTATCTGCCTCAATCTGTGGTGAAATGCAGCATGCTGAATAGAAAAGCTGTATTTTCCATTGCGTAGTTCATTCAGAATCTTTCTTTTCTTCAGTTTGAGATTGCTCTGAATCAGACATTGTTAGTGAATTAAAATCCATTTGCAGACATTGTCTGGGTGGGTACAGCTTTTTATAACGTATTCCTTGTGATGTTTCTCTTCAGCTTCATTCTGCCACTGGAGAGTGGGGGAGAGGGGGCTAGGGTGGGGTGGAAGAACATCTGTGAAATGCTTCTGAAAACACAAACCCAGTTCAGATGACGACCGAAAACTTTGCACCAACCACCCTCAGTTTTCTCTTAGTATCACGTCATGTTCCTTGCCCTCTGTTTGAGCATGCTCAGCATAAAAGATTAAATCTCACTGATGCTTGGGAAAAAAAGAAGCTCGATTTTGCTTTTCTTTGCTATTAGGAGTAGAGAGTTTTAAACTACGTTTAGTTTTCTCTCCTGTCAAAAGTTGATTTGTACTGTAAGTGGCCTCTGTTGCAAGCATCCTATACTCCCTGTCCCCGTGTACATATGTATACATAGCAGTGTACAATTCTTCATTGTGGAGTAGCGATACTAGAATTCGTGTGGCCATCTTCCTGTACAGGACTCGCATCAGTTATCAACATCAAGCAAAATGCAACTACTCATAAAATGACATGTCGTATTATTGGTTTTGTATCTTTAAATATAGTTTCCATTTTATTTATTTCTGTTAACATATCTAGTTTTGTGCTGTTACTTAGCATTCAGTAAGCAATGTATAGATGTGATTTGATTGGCAATATGTATTTACGTTAACTTGTATTTCAAAGCATTACTTACTCATTTAGGTTCTATATTGTGCAATTGTAGATGGCCTCTTACTAATGTAAAATGATTTGTAGTGGAAACATTTATATTTTTATAATAAACATAATGAAAGTATTTTTTACATACTGGAATACTGAGGTGATTGCTTGGAGGACAAAGTAAATTTATTTGATTAGAAAAGTGTGATAACATTGTAATTAAATATGGATAAATTCTGAGTGTTAAAGCATGGGTTCAGAGTGAAAGCTAGATATTACCTATATGATCTATTAAAAGAAACAAGTAGTGCAGGTTTTACCTAGATAGACCAGCATTTGTGCTAAACTGACTTATGTCAGTCAAGGACTTTACTTTCTCCATGGATACGGGAAAACTTCGTCAACTACAGCCTGCCTATGGGATATTGAAAAAGCTGTCATTTATTTCAGTTGTGTCAAGTATTTCCAAACTTTTGCTTTTTTTCCTCCCTTGCCAGTGGACCTCTTTTCATCTTACTACTATGTTGAATCCAGTAAAAGATGTACTTTTCAACAAAATAAAAAAGCCCACCGCTTACTGTAATTTAACCCCATGATCATTTCTTGCCTCTGAGTATCTGTATTAGATAATATTTTGCTCCTGTTTCGTTATGTCCCTACCAAGCTGTTTCTGCATGCTTCACTGAAGCACAGTGTCTTTGAAAATGCCAACATACGACTCAATTTTGCATCTCAGGAATTAGTTTCCTAGAAAAATAGGAGCGGTTTGAATGTTTGCCAGTGACTTGAGTGAAGTTACAGGATCTTTCCGTACCATAAATGATTTTGCATGCTTTTGTATATTACTGTGCTTGCCGGTGCAAAACAATGAATGATACACCTGTCCTGGAGTCTGGAAGTTGATAAACTTTATGGATATGGATGTAGCATACTTTTTTTTTTTTTTTTGGCATTTTGTCTTGGTATCTTCCATAGAAAGGGGAATCACCGAAGAGAGTTACCCAGAATGGGACTTAACTTTAAATGACAGCAGCTGGACTGAAATCCACTTTTTCTTCATAACACCAGTATGCCTCATGTTGTGCTGCAGCAGGGACATCTGGTGTCATTTTAACTTCTAATGAGTGGGTTCTGATGCTGTACTTGAACGACAGGGAAGCAGCTCTGTTGGTCTGATTATGCAGCATGCAAACTATCTACACCGCGAATAGGTTTCACTTCAGCAGCTGTGTTACACTGACTTGCATCTATCCCTTTAGCCTTACTGGTACATTGTATTTGCTTTATTTCCAGAGGGCACAGTGGATATTAATGCTTTTATAACTGTTGCTTTTATTGTAAAACGGTATTAATACTCCCAGGCAGTTCTGGAACAGCAGTAGGATGCATTCACATGAAGAGCAGCAGCACAAGCGAATGCCTTGCACCCCACTGCCATGCCTCAGCTCAAATCTGGAGGGATAAATTGCTGATAATCACTTCCAGAAATTCAGATATGCCTTTGGTTTTTTCAGTAATGTCCAAGTGATGTTTTTCCACTTTGCATTCCTTCTTAAGGATGATACCCAGACCTAGTTATCTATACCAGTAAAAGCCTAAGCAGTGCCAAGTGGAATCAGGCAATTACTCCTGCTGTCTCACATATGCCGCTCCCGTTAATTCAGATAAATATCCATCCTATCGACTTCCCTTCATTTTCTGAGCCACTATAATTCCACAGATCCTTTCCAAACTGTCACTGCCTGGTCAGTAATTCCCCATTTATATGTGTGCACTCAGTTCCTTTTTCAGTCTTCAGTCCAATTCTCGTGTATTTCTTCATGGATTTTACTTTCTTATTTTAAAAATATATCTCCTAGAAATATTTCTCTCAGCCTTGGTTCATTCACACGTGTAAACGTGCACATGCTCATCATCCAAGTTACTAATGCAAATGGTGAACAGCACAAAACACGAAGGGCAGCCTTCTCTTGGCTTCTTGTTGCTCTTTTCAGATGGGCAGAGGACTTCTGATGAATGAAGAGTACTCGGTGTGTGAGATTTTTCAGCTCACTTTTCACATTACAATGATTTCATAATAGCCCATATTTTCCCAGTTAGCTCATAAGAAAATCATGTGGGACAGCACCAGAAGTCTTACTAAAGGCAAGATAAATCACATCTACTGCTTTTTAGATTATCCTGTCACAGAAATAAATTAGACGAGTTTGACATGATTTGTTTATTTTTGACAAATCTTAGTTGGTTTCCTCCAGCTGCTTAGAAATGTATTCTGTGATAGATATATATATATATATACACACACACACCTTTCTGGGTATTTGAGGTTAGCTTACCTAGTCCGTAATTGCCTGGCTCTGCTTCTCTCCTCTTTTTAAAGGTCAGGATAATCTTTGCTCTTCTCCGGTTGCCTGGACTCCATGACTCCTCCAAGAGAACAGCCAGTGGCTACTCTTGGAGTAGTCCCTTAAGTTGCCATAGTAAATCTCACAGACTCTGCAAACCTGAATGTATCGATCGCTTGTTCTGACTCCTAGGATTCCTACTTGAAAAATAAAAATAAAACACATACGGGCAAGTGTTTTTACTGTGTGCCCAGGTTCTCAGCTTATGTCTTGAATTTTTGCAAGCAAGCAACTACTAAGAGTCACCATTAAAAAAGCATGTAGTAACATCTGTTTGGTTAGCAAATTTCATTATTTGCTTTTAATTAGGTTGAACAACTGAGGTTCACTGCTACTGTATGACTGACTTTGATGTTGGATGATAAGGTCAAGCATCCTATGACGGCAGTTGAGATCCACTGTCTGGGATCATTAGAAATCTTTTAATTCACTCTGCTGCTACCTACATAAGGGGGAAAATACCCTTTATCTCTACTCCTCTTCCATCCAGTTTATCCTAATATTATTAGTAAGCTCAATTTTTAAATCTCTTCAGTGAAGTGAGCCGCTTGAGTTTACCCACCATGGATTTGTAATTAATACTGAGTTCAGTTTCCAACCCTTTCAAAAGTGTGTGTTTGCAGGAAAGTGTAGCACAACCAGAGCTTTATATTCTTAATATTTTGGGATTCAGGGAAGCAGATGTTAAGTTTGTATCTGAACTGATTCATCACTAAGCCATGATACATAGCAGAAATTTCAGTTTCAGTAACAGTAAAGCATGTCTGGCCATAAAGCCTGGTCTCAGGCACCCATAGATATCATCGTCCTGTGTACGTAAGGTGCCTGTGAGTTGCTACTCTAATAAATATTACATACCCTTCCCAGAAGAGACCGCGCTGTAGCTATACATTGAGGCTGCTTCTCAGTTGGCAAAGTACGCGTGCCTCCGCACTGCTGAGCAGGCGTGCGTGCTCTGAAGGCTCTGCATCTTCAACGCCTCGGCCAAAGCAACATCTGCCTTAGGAGGGCTGCGGTCCTCACCCCAAAACGCTGTGCAGGCCCCAGCCCAGCCCTCCCCACGGGGCTGGATTTCTCCTCCTGGCACAAGGCCTGCAAGGGTGAAAACTGAGCACTTAGTCTCGCTGCGTTTGCCTGAGCACAGGGTATAACATTTAATTTTAATGCAATGAGCTGAAATGAAGCCAGAAAAAAATATATATGCTAAGAACAATTTGTCTGAAGGAAAAAGAAAACGGAGGTTTAGTAGCTTCACGCCATAGTCTGACCAGGGATTCAAAGCATCTCTGAGGCTAATTTTCCTGTCATCCTGCCTCCCCACCCAGAAGAAATGAGTCCATGGGTATCGTTTACAGCTTGAAGCGATTTATTTTCACAGGGTGGTTCACTCTTTTCACTTTCATTATTCTCAGAGCTCCCATCTTCCTTCATGCAGTTCAACAGGCCCCAGAATTAGGCTCAAACCACAAAAGTTTTGTATGTCAAAGCACCCTTTCCTCCTGCAGACTTTCTGTGGTACCCGCCGTCCCCTGCCATGCCCACCAAGCATCGTCCTGACCCCCTCCTCCCCATGCTGGCAAGAGGGGGGTCCCCATCCACTGAGGCTTATAGCCCAACCTACAGGAGAACCCAAAAGGTGGGACGGGAGATGGCTGAAACCTTGTTTTAAAGTCGAAGCAATATTTCAAAAGTTGCACTGTTAGTTGCTTGCCTTGCTGCACTTTCCCTTTCTGATCTCTTGCCATACAAGTGTAACTGTGGAGTCCCACCAGACATTTAGCTTTGTCTGTGATTTTTTTCCCCATAAATCACGTTCAGTGTAGACATTTCCTCCCACTTAGGATGTAGTGTGGTAGAATAATCATTTTAGCTACAGACCAGTATTATTTTAATAAAAACAGATTATGCTTAAACCAAAAACAAAATCAAATTAAAAAAAAAAATAAAAAAAACAACACAAGACCCAAAATCCACCAAAAATCCAGGTTGCTGAGAGGGATACTGCCTCTCAAGCTCATCTTTTGGACAGTGAATAATGGGTATCCCCACACCCTCAACTGGTAAGGTCGGGATTCTGTATGTTCTCCCCATCTTTTGTTTGATATCTGGGTGGCTTTTTGCACAGCTAGCTGGATGCTTGCTTGTGGGTTTGGTCACTGCTAAAACACCAACTTCCCCTCAGGCTGGTTGTCAGCTAATCAATGGTAATGTTTCCCTGCTTTCACTGTGCCCCTTTAAAGTTGCATCACCTTTTATTATTTTACTATTTTTAATCTCTTTCCTTCGCTCTCATAAAGTTTTTGTTTGGGGCTTTAGTAGGGGACTAATCACAATCCCCAGTTGTATATACTTTTTTTTAAAAAAAAAAAGTTATGCCTCATTAACTGAGTTAATACTTGCCTAATTGTAATAGCAAAGCAATAAAATTCAATCCCTACGACAATGTGATACTGTAACTTCCTTTCCTCTAACTGATGGAGCACTGGGCTACCTGCCAAGGAAGTCAAATGGAAATAGGAAACAATATGAACAACTAAAATCTCTTTCTGAGATTTAGATCTAGATGTTTTCTTAGGGTTTTGGTTTTTGTTTTTCATCTTTTGTCATTACTTGATTCATTTTTCTTTCTGTTCCCAGCTTTCATTCTGTCATTGTACATGTGGGGGTTGGGGGAGAGGAGGAGGTGATGCACAGAGAAATTCTTTTTCTATCCCTTTTTACCTCTTCCTCATATATAAACTATCCTCTTCGTATAAGGTTACATATTTTTTTTTGAAAACGTAGCATATCAAAGGCACCAAAAATGTGTATGTGAATACCTCCCCACCATGGACAATATAAAGAACTGTAACTAAGCCAAAGAAATAATTAGATTCCTTCAAACAAATATAAAATAAAATGTAAAAACTAATATTAAATAAAAAAGAGAGATCAAACCAAAGTAAACCTCTCTCCCTGGCACCAGCCAAACATTGTACTTTGTAACACAGCTTTAAAAATTTCGTGCTGCTTATGCTGCAAGCAGGCCAGGTAAGCAGTCCCATCCCCAGGCAGGAGGAAGATCCCTGAAGCACAGCACTGAGGAAGCAGAGACCTTTGACAGCCTTCACATCCAAAACTAGAATGTATTCTTTCTCCCTTTTCCTCTGGTTTGTAATCAATACATCCTCTGCTGAACAAGTACTATAGCTGGCTAAGCTATGCATTTGTACTGAGGAAAGGTCTTTAATAGCACCCACAAGGGAAAGTTGCCTGGTGCTAGATGGTGACCAAGGTCTACATTATATAGACCAGGCTCCACTATCTCAGCTCTGTATTTTGGGCATAAACTATATGAGCATTATGGATACAAATAGCTCTTTAGCTTATTCTCTTTGGCCACCACAATACCTAGTGCTGTTTGGTTTTTAAGCAGTCTCAGTCTGAAGTCCGATTGTGTATATCTACTCTGCTTTTAACTATGGCAAGCGCAACACCAAAAGCACAACACCCTCTGCCCTCCCTGCAATCTATGTGCTTCGATGACATGCCAGTTCTCACCGGCATCTGTTAGGTGGCTTTTTACAGGAACCTCTCTCCTGGAATTCATTCCTTGGCCCAATTCTTAAAGTTTAGTATAGGCATTCGCTAGCTGTTACATGGCCTCCTAATGAGGCCATGTAATGATTTTGGCTATAGTCTTTTGTTGCTAAGTGCCTGCTAGGGGAGCACTAAAATTGCAGTTGAAATACTTCCCCACTCTCAAAAGAAAGATCTCGTGGGTTGTAGTAGATATTGCGCCATGAGAGGGGATGCTGTTCAAAACAAAACAGACCAAAAGTTTTCCGTCTTGTGAGAAACGAGTGAAACGGTCAACTTGGAAATTTTTCTCCTGATCTCTCTGAGCTTACTGAGGCAATCTGAAATCCAGATCAGATGTTTTCTTAGTCCATGTCCTTGGTGTCCATACAGTATCCTGACTCAACAGGCACAGAGCCAAATGAATCAATGGTCACAAATGCCTTAGCTGCTTGCCCAAAAGGAACCTTTCAAACTGATTACTTGCATGCTATGGCTTTATCAACAGATATGACTTCTTTCTCCAAGTAACTCTTCTTGCCACACTGTAAAACACATTGAGGTTGCTATGATAGGGCTGTCCACGTGTAAATGGTGTGAGTTAGTGTAAATGGTCTGAGGTAGTGTCATAGTGAAACTGTAATTTCTTAAATATTTATCCAATAAAAATGGCATGGGCCTGGATCACTAGACATATAAAATGCACTTAATGTTTTAGGCTAAATGTTAGCCCTGTACCTTGAGGGAGAGATTGCCACTACTGTGCAGAGGAAAACTATATCTTCCAGTACAAAAGAATCTGAAAAATCTCAGAGGAGTTGTCAGAAATTTCACCTACAGTTTGTGAAGAACTGATTAATTTTCCAAAGGAAGGGTGAGGAAAAAAAATGGTCTGGTTGAGTACCTGAAATACCAAGCTCAGTAAAATCAGAGGCAGAAGTAGAGGACTCGGGGGAAGCATTCCTGTTTCCTTCATTTAGCCTTAGCCGAATGTGGACACAGGGCTAAAGTTACCGCTCTCTCCAGAGATGCTATGCAGGGTCTTGCATGTGGAATGGGAATGGTGCATTATAAATCTCTTTGCTGAGCATAAGAGTGTAAGATTCTTGGAAGAAAAATATATCGACTCCTGTGTCATTTAAGGGTTGCGGCATTTCCAACCTTGCAATAATTGCCTAGCACTTTCCATTTGTGAGAAAGTAGAATGAGATGTCTTAAAAGAGGGTTCTGCACATTGTAAAAGTCCAACTACGACTTGGAGAAACACCCCTGAGACTTATTGCTACCATTATAAGCTTAGAGTAATGTGCACATATTTTTCTTTTTAGACCATGCACACTTTATCCAACCTTCAGAGGTAAAAAAAAAAATGAAAGAAAGAAAAAAAGAAAAAAAGTACTGTTAAATTCAGGGGTGGGGTGGGGGGGTGTATGTGTTCCTTGATTTGATCTTCCTGGGTCAGACACACCAATTTGTCATGGGTTCAGCTCAGCCAAGGTGAGGGCTCCTGCTACTTGGTTATGAGTCCTAGCCACCGTGTTCGGGGCGTCACTCACCGCAGTGCCACAGCCTCCAGGCTCTGTCTGAAGGCCACGATTTCAGCATTGGGGCTGGGCTTTCCAGGCCTGCTTCCCAGCTACAGAAGGGCCCAAAGCAGCAGCTGCAGGGGGTGGCAGCAAGAAAGAGGGCTTCATTCAGGCTGCAGGTTTTGGAGCTCAGTGTCAGGCTTCCCTGTCGGTCACCAGGACCTGGCACCACAACTCCCCAGTCCTTGCTGGGGCATGGTCAGTTTATTAAGGAAAACACTCATAATTTGAATCTCATTAAATGTCATTCTCCATGTATATCAGCTGTTGTGCCTCGGCCCCAGAGGCGAGCCAAGGTAGCAGCACAGATTTTAAGCACTTCAGTAACTTTGGCTCTGGTTGGTTTTGTCATTGCATTTTGGAAGATCTCAGGCCTACTTTGTAACTTAACAACTGGGAATTTTCTTCCTTGTGTTCAAACTTCTAAACATGCCCTAAACCAGCTTTATACAGACGGTGGGAATGATTAAATCACAGAAAAAAAAAAAAAAAAAAAAAAAAAGATACAATGATGGGTGTAGTTGTTGACTAATTCAGAACTTTTCTCTTGGATACTAGCTATGTTTCAAAAGCAGCAGCAAAAGCAGGCATAAAACCTTTGTCACTGAAGTCTTTTAAGAAAGCAATAGACCGGGATCTCACAGAAATCATTTAGTGTAGCTGAGGCATGGCCCAAGGCAGAAAACCTCTTGGTCTTTTTGGCTTCAGACTGCATGATTCACCCGTAGTCACACAGCTCTGCCCACCCCTACACTTGAAAAGTCTTTGGACTAAAAGACAAATATTGTCGTTCCCGTTTCCCTGGTATGCTGGGCACAGACAGATGACAAGACATGCTGGAAATGTCTCAGGTGGACATTAATTTTGCTGATGAATTGGGGCTGATTCCCACCCAGTATGGTCCCTCTCTCTCAGGGCTACTCTGCCTTGCGTTGTTGTTGTTCCAAAATATTGACATACTACGGGAGTTGCAAAGTGGGGGAAAACCCAAAATTGCACATTGCTCTCCTGCTGCCCATCCATCCGTAGCTTTTCTCTCACTTTCCCTCAGCCCTCCACCCTCACCATTTCAGTGACAAGAGAACAACCTGTGCAATCTGTTCAGCAGGAGAACAACTCATCTGAGCACAATTTCCTCTTCTCTGTTGTTGAATATAACTTCCCTTGGGTAGGTGAAAATTTTGGCAGTCTGTACAAAGACTAGCAGAGACTGAAGCAGAAGCTGTAATAGAGCTGTTATGACTTGACAGCCTTGTTTTGTAATGCATTGGGGGATTTTATTACAAGTCAATTGTAGCTTCAAGAAATTTAAGAGTATGGCGTCTGCTTGTATGATTTTTTTTTAATGTTTAATAAATGAAATTGCAGTAGATTTTAACATGGAGACTATGGCTGTAGCAGGCCTGGGTGACTTAATAAAAACTAAAATCAATCAAACGACTTGATTTTGTTGGCAAGTTTTTGCTCTGCAAGTGGAAATAAATGGGTTTTGCAGCTCTAATAATTTCACATGCATTTCTTCAGGTACTGGAAAACACTGTATATTTATACTGTTTGCCGAGTGCATTGGTTTTTGCTGAATTTGTGTTTAAAGAACATCTTGTTAAAGGTCATTTAATGTAGCCTCATGAGGACCTGTGTCACTACAGTGTGTGTCAATGATGACCAAAAGCTCGAAGAATCCTGTGGCTTGAGAAAAGACTTTTCACACACACCCACACCCTCCAATCACTGTAACCTCTCTTTTTCTTGAATTAATTAAGGAAGAGGATGATAGCAATTAAAGCTTCAAATCACTGGCTCTGTGGACTCATAATATACCTTCTTTTTATTATAAGACAATGATTCACAGTGGCGACAGGAAAAGGGACAACACTTTAGAAAAGAGGTAATGATGGGTTCTTTGCTGCCAGCCTTTTTCAAAGCCTAAGTCTCACAGTGGGTGAAATATAGACTCTAGCACGCCTGGCTCTGAAACCTGTCTTTGGACAGGACTAGTTTTACTAGTTATTAGTGTTATTGTGATGGTGCACGTGGTATGAGCCAGCTGAAGAAACAGGGCAGAAAATAATGCAAACCATCGAGGCCCCTGGTGCTGCCGCAGGACAAGCCAGGCTCACACTGAGCCCCAACTCTGCAGCCTGGATGTGGGAGCCACATGTGGGTGAGGACCCACAGGCCAGAGCAGGGACTGACCTGAATTTCTGTAAATCAGCATTTTCTAATGAGAAGGTGTTTTCTCAAGGGCATTGCAAGCAATCCTGCTAAAAACCATGCACCTGCAAGGTGGTGGGGCAGGAATATACAGAGGAGACAAGCTATCTTAGGTCTATCCAGTACCATATGCTATGTTTAATCTTCATTTGTACTCCCATGAACATCTATGCCCTGCACTGTGGGTGCTGGGAAATCTAAGAAAATTAGTAGCTGTGTACTAGATTTATACTGAGTTCCACCATTTTCTTCTTCACTCATGGACTCATTTCTGGAGCAAATCAGCTCATTCATCTAAAACAAATTTTGGGTGTGTTTCTGAAGACAGCTAATCTTAGGGTCTTTGGCAGGATGAGGCCTCACCGAATACGTCTGCCTGTGCCCCACACTGTTCTGCACATATCAAAGCCAGCTGCACACCACCTGTACCCTCCGTTTCATGATATGAAATCACCTTCCTGATGGACTTCGGCTCAGCCCTCCCCTTCCCTCCCTCACCCTGAATGAAAAAAAAAGTAAACACATACATAAAATAATGATTTTGTCATTGGACCACCAAAGGGGCCCCAAAGCAAGGCAACACGTGGCTGAGCAGTCCCATGGCTTGAGGCACCAAGCAGTGCAGGTGCAGCCAGTGGAGGACTGATATTTTTTAAGAAGTCGTTAATAGGTCGGCTAACAAACACAACAAAACCAATCAGTGTTTTTAGCTGGGCATCATAGGGAGGCACAGCCACAAAGCTGAGAATTTTGTTTTCTCCTCGCTACAGCATACAGTGAAAGATTGGTCTTGTTAAACCCTCTTGCTGGATGGAAGGGCACAAAGAGGTTTGTGTCACCTGTGCAAACTTCAGTGTCATGCCCCAACCCTTTTCTTTTTCTCCATACAAGGAATTTCATGAGCTACAAGCATTTCCCATATAGCCTTGAGCTCCTTTCTTTTGGAGGCTACTTTCCACCCCAGAGCCACTGCCCCATAAAGGAGTCGTGTCCTCTTTGTCAGCAGAATCCTGAAGAGCAGAGAGATGGGTGGAAGCCCACCAGAAACACTACTGCATCATCTGCAGCATCTTCAGATTTGCAAATCTGCCTCCAACGATACTGTGAAACCCCTATTTTGGATCTCTGCTGTCTTGACCTCCAATTCTACATTAGCTGCAGTTTCTCAGTGAAGACCAGCATCCTGTTTCTTGTCTGCGAGGAGCTGGTGCACTACACTGCCTTTCAGGGCACTGCACAGCAACAGGGATGGTGAAAGCATGAGCTTCTATTTATTAACTGAGTGATACCACATGTAGATTCACTGTTTACAAAACTGCATGGGTGGGTTGATCAAACGCATGGGGCCTTCCCTTTGGTTTAATTCCTGTTAACTGATGAGGGTGAAAAAACCCCAACAAATCAAATCAAAACTAACTAGGCTGCAGCCAAACAAAAACAAAAATGAAAGAGGATCGAATTGTATTGTGTTTGCATCTTGTTTTTTGAGGCTTAAGTAGACAGATGTCTGTCCCCTTTCTTGCTATTCCAAGCCTGGAAGGAGCACTGCCTTCCAGCCTGGCACAGCTGGAGCCTCGTGTCCCCTCGAGATGCCTAATGACTTGCAGATTTATTCCAAGGCGGTTAAGGGATTTACCTCCTTCCAGAAAATGCTTAGGAAATGATCATCTGATACAGAAGGAGTGGTTTCATGTACTGAAATGTGAGAGAGAAGTATGTCATATGCCCAGAGGCACAAAAGGCATCTCCCAGTCACCTAGATGGATATTCTCTGGTGCATGAAGTGCTCAAGAGTCCCTTGTCATGGACCCCGTGGTCACCAGGGAGCAACGCTGGAGACCCAAGCAACAAGAAATTTACCCTACTGCCACGGGAACCTCTGTTTCTGTTGTTATGAGCTTAACATTTGGCCTGTGCAGCTTCAACCTTTTCCTTTTAGCATCCACATATCTTTAAGGAAAGCTGTGTAGCTGAGCTTTTAAACTGTATCAGTAGCCACTGCCTACACCTGCATCCATCTGCAGTGAATAATAAAGAGAGCTTGCATTTAGGTATAAAAGTACATGTTTTCCCATGCTGTAACTTGATTGTCTTCCACAGAATTACACAGGGGACAGATCTGGATAAAAGTAAATCCAGTCCAAACTTTTACTCAGGGAAAAACTTATATTGGGATTAATAGGTTACTCTGGCTTTCTGTCCTGCAGAATCAATTAAAAACAGTTATAAAGAAAAAAAAATCACCCCTAGGGTTAATGGGCCCATTTTTTATGGCCTTTTATCATGTATAGACCTCAGCACCTGTTTAACATACTATGTAATCTGAAGGCAGCTTCTTTGCATGGGTGTAAATGGAGGTTCCCCTGTCACAGCTGTGAAAACTTAAAGCAACGTGGAGCAAGTGTGTCTGGTTTTCACTGATGCCCAAGCACACCACGACTTCCTGAGAGCTGTTCTCTGCTGGCTGATAAAAGGTAAAATAACCCCTGATATTGTTCTAGTTAGTGTTTTCGAATGTGAGGTGAGTCTGGAGTTGTCTTGTGGCAGATGGTATGGGATAGTTTGTAGGCTATCACAGGTTAAAACCTGGCTTGAGATGCTGACAGGAGGGTTTCCTGACATGGCTCCTGTGCTGCAGGTGAGCTAGAAGCCCCTGAGATATGGGGATGGGGGGGACCCATCTCCATGGGGACCCCTTGAGTATGGGTGCCTAGCCCTGTGACTTTGGGACACTGAATGGGCTGGGAGCTCTGCTGTGCTTGCCCTTGCCTTGGGGTGATGCAGAGATTTCTTTACAATGTGAGCAATGAAAGCTGCTGGGCTGAAAGCAGGGGTGGTGGCAGCCATCCTTTGTGCCCCTGCTCTTGCGTGTCCCTGCCTGCCCGGACAGATGGCATGCTTGCTCATGCATCCCTGTGATTGCTATCTGCCCTGCTCTCTGCCTGCTGCATATGTGTTTATTGTTTAAGAAAGTTATCACAGCTGATGTTTTAGTAGCATCTGGTGTTGAGGAGTGAAGGGTTTGCGCTTTGTTTGGCACGCCTGCTTGAAGGAAACTGTGGGCACGTGCTTGTTACAGCTTGTGATGACTGATCCTCAGCGTGTGGTTTAGTGCCTAGTAAGTGCCATGGCCGTTAGGAATTGGGGCTTTGATGGGGACTTAAAAATCCCCAAGTAGACTTTCCTAGTCTCTGGTCAAGGCACTTGGAGACCCCTCCTGCTTCTAGCATGTCTTGCGCCATGTTATGGGCATGCTGATAAAATCATCTTCTGCATTTCTGATGGTGACCCTGTGCCAGACTAAGATATGGAGCAGTGCAGAGAGCAGCATCTCACGCTTCCCCTCTCACTTCCCCTCCCCCCTGCCCCCCCTCCCTTCTTTTGCTGAACGGAGGCTTCCTCTGCCTTGTTACCCCTCTGTCCACTGCTGCTTTGGGGTCTCTGCTTTGCTGCCCTGCTCCCCTGGCACTAATCCCGCCACCGTGTCCTGCTGCCGCCTTGGAAGGTGGTGGGCAGCCACGTGTGGGTGCAGAGCCCCTCGTTGTGCTGTGAGGGGGAGCGGTGGCTCTGAGAAATGGTCTCCCCTGTCACCCAGAGCCATCCTTGCAGCCCCAGGAGGGTGGCCAAGAAATCGGTGCTTTCCTGTGCCTCTCCCTTCCTCCTGTGTCTCACTGACCCTCTCTTTCTGACTCCATCCTTGTAGTATTCTGCTTCCTGAGCTGTTGAGGGTAAGGAGGCTTAATTTTTTTTCATTAGACTTGCTGTGCCCATGTAAGCCCTGAACTAGGTATGTCTTAGGATGGATCCTTTGCTCTTCTTCGTGTTACCTAGACCCCATGGTTTCTGCTTTTATGTAATACATTATAATCCAAAAAGTTTACAGGTATCATCGTTGTATCACTTTATGGTATGAATCCTTTTTCAAAAAAAAAGTGATAAAATTCCGTGTAATGTACGTTATTTGCGTGGTAGAAATAGATCTGCCTTCCCTCCTTCCCTTCTAGGTTTCCTCTCATTACACTTTCCTGGGCAGGTAGTTGCTGGGATAACATACTATAATGATGTTTCCTATATCAAAGATGTATATGATAGGAGGGGGGAGGGAGGGCAATAATTTTATGCTTAGGGACAGGTGAGAGATTAGAGGCATCTTAGATACCATCCTCAGCATTGAGAGTGGTCTCAGCCTACTTTGCAGCTGCCTGGTAGCTGCAAACCTTTTGGTTGAATTAGAAGTTGTCCTTTGTGAGTTAATATAGGTTGATTAATTTTTTTTTTTTAAAAACTTGGGGTTGAGGGGAAAGAGGTTCATGTAGTGGCAAAGCAGTGACCCACGTTGTTCCTTTAAAGCAACACTTTGCCCAAATCCATCCTATAAGCGGGGAGTGTTTTCTGTTTTATACTGAATGCTGTGTATGTGTCAGAACTATGGATGCCAGGCAGAGCGATAAGTAAAAAGATCACACAGTTAATTATCTTGGCAATAAGAAAGAGCAGGTTTGTGGCACTGAAACACAGAAGGCATTCTTTGTGGAGGATGTGTGGGGTAATTGCGTTGCTGGTCTGTTGCAGGCTTTTGGAGTATCGCTTACCCTCTGCGCAGAAGGCACTAATGCTGCCTCTTGTCAGGACACTGAATTGAATTACATTCCAGGCTTGAAACTCAACCTCCCACCTTGACAAATTGTCTGCGAGTGATTTGAACCACTTCAGTGCTGTTTTGCTCAGCATCACCCCTTGGTACCATATTAATAGAACGTGTTAGCATCAGACAGCTTGGCGAAATGGTAAATATTACGGAGCACATGGCCAGATTGTCTCCTTGACAGTAAATAGATTGTGAATAATTGAATAACGCTATAATAGTGAAGAGGATCTGCCTAACATAAGGCATGAATTACACTTCTCTCTCTGCTCCAGCTCAAACGTTTCAGACTCCTTTTTCTTTGCCGTAATTGGACATAATCAGTAACACAGTCAGGGACTGAAGACTGTCTGGTATCAATTCCCAAATCCGGGAACCACAACATCTACATTTTGAAAGAGTTAATGCTCTATTAGTTGATTAGTTCAGTTAATTTGTTGTGTCCCATGGTGATTGTAAAGTAAATAAGAAAGGGTACTCTGTTTCAAATATCTTCCTGCAGCTCTGTGTGTGTGTGTTATGTATATATGATCCACACATATGTGTATATCTGCAAGCTTGCCTGGTAGTTGAAGGTGTTGAGAAACTGCAGTTTTCCCTGGCTTCAGAGCAAGCTGTTGGCTCAGAACCTCCAAGGGAAAATTTCTGCAAAAAGTTCTCTGGTCCAAAGGGAATGACTTGTTCCATGGAGCAATTCAGAAAGAGAAATGTGCGTGACTTGAAGAATTTATCTCCATTTGACTTCTACATATAGCCTTTATGTTTGCCTTGCTATCTAATGGAAATGTTTTGGGCTGGACTCCTCTTCTATGCAAATGTGACCTCGCTTGCAATTAAGTAATGAGGATAATACAAATCTTTCTTTCTCCCCTCTCCAACTAAAGCTTACCCATGAATGTGTTGTAGCTTGCTATCCTTAGATTTCAAAACACACCGCTGTTATTGTGGAAGCAAAGGTAGCTTCTTTAAAGTGCAAACCACTGACAGATAATTAGGTACATATTTTCTTGTGACTTAGTTCATTAGTTACGGGTTTCTGAAGTAGCTCTCTTCTCTATCTCCATCCATGAGAGACAGCGTACGTTACTTGGCAAATGCTTTTTCTACACTTGACTAATTGGAGATGCTGAAAACACCAGAGAGAGTTTATGCAGTTGCTTAACCTTATGTGTGTGGGAGGTAGAAAGGTATCCTGTTGGCAAACAGCTTCCTAGGGTCAAATTTTAATTATAATTTGGAGTCAGACTGAGCTTTGTCAGAACTAGAGAACAAACCTATTGGGTATGTAGTTGGGGTGTATGGAGAGACCGCCTTTGGCTCCCAAATGCCATCGTGGCGATCCCCATGCCTGCACTTCTGTATCTTCAGTGCAAGCTGAAACCCTTTGGAGCAGGGGTGGTTGGATTACCCGAGCTCCGGGATCATTTGCTTCCTCTTCCATCCTGGTAGGCACCAGCAACTTCCATTGACTTCTATATTAATCTTTATGCTTTCAAACTGGCAGAGATGGCATTTTTCACTCTGTGACAGCTGCGGGGCGGCTCGCAACGATGGGCCCAAGCGTGGGAGGTGCTCGCAGCTTGGTGGGGAACAGCAGTTTGTAACAGTACCATGATTAAAGTGTCAAGTTACTGCTCTTTTTGTATTAGACGTAGACTGTAAAAGATTAACGCAGGGTGATTTATCTTCCATTGGGTTTGCTTGACAGTGAACAAGACTGTAACCAATTTGCCTGGAGCAGGGGAGCTCGGAATAAACTCTGGAGGCTTATGGAGATCGCTCGCTGGGGGAATGGCCAGAGTACCTCATCTGGACAGCCCCCTGTGTCCTTCCGTATCCTGGGGAAGTCTCTTCTGAAAACAGTAATGGAGCATTTTGTGGTCACTTTGAACTGTTGAACCTTAGCGTTGTGAAGCTTCAAATAACTTTTTCCATAAGGTTGTCTCAGACCAGCAAGTCCTGTTGCCAGACCAGGTTGTAAAGCTTCATCTTGCCCACACTTTCTGCAATCCCCCAGTTATTTGCATTTTATTCACTGAAAGTTTTCTGAATGAAATCTGCCCGCCATGTTTATTTTGTTTTGTGGGCTGTTTTTTTTAATTTGTTTTGGTCTAAAAGCTGACTTTAATCCTATGAGGTGTGGAGTATCATGAAATTTTGTTCCTTCTGGGCACTTGCAGGCTCTAGCAGTATTGGGGAAACATCCTAAACCCTGATGATGACCAGATTGCGAGCACTGCTGTTTGCCTGCTGTGAGCACCGCGTGCGTATTTTGTACTCCTGGTTGTTAAATGGGGATATATAAACGCAACAGCTGAGTAGGGAAGCACCACTGATTGGCAACCAGCATTAGCCAAAGGTCAGTGCTAATTACTCTGCCTCGTTTGCATTGAGAGGCTTTGAAAGATAGAGAAGAAAGTGTCTGTGGCATTTTCTGCCAACGAATTAATTGGCTGACAGGAGGATGTCACTGCTCATCAGTACCGATAGACTGCAAGTTGGTACTTGTGCAATTAAGCAGGATAGAAATATTGCCTCGGAGAGTTAACTTTCTGGAAGTAATTACCGTAGGTGTCAACACATGCTGATGAAAAGGAAGAGGATGTATTTACTACATATGTGAATCAAGTTTATGAATGATTAGACAGTTGTTTAAGATGATCACCTCTGTCTCCAACCCATCCTTTCTTCCTCTTGTTTTTGCATGTGTTACTGCTGATTATGCCAGGGTGGGATAGAGGGCTGCTGCTATGCTAATTAGGCTCTGCTGATCAGAGTTTTGACTGTTTCTCATCTAATTGAACCTTGTGAGCTTTAGGGAAAAATTTAGGCTTTCTTTTTTTTAGCCTTGCCATATAGACATACCCCCTGCAGTTTTGGTAAAGGCGTTGCAAAGCTGAAGTTGAAGCAACTGAAACAGTAACACGAGGGGAGTCTGGAGGAGCTAAAGGAAAAAATGACTTTTGGAAGAAATCTGAACGCAGCAGAGACCAGTGGGTTTGGATGTTTCAGGTTCTGCATGTCAAATTTCCATTACCAGAACTTCAGTTGGGGCAAGGAAACTGGGCTCTGGAAACTAAACCCCTTAAGTGTCTATTGATTACCTAAAGATGGAGTCCATCAAGGCCAGTTTTTGGGGGGAGGATGTAAAACATGACTTCCAATGAATGTTTTTGTTCAATAGCTCCAGCAATTAAAATATAGCCAGAGATATCTCCTGGAGTATGCCAGGTCTGGTCTATGTCCACGTCACCTTTGCGTACCTTTGACTTAGGATGAACACTGCTGAGCCTTTGCCATTGAAGAGCTGGAGTTTCCTTTAGTGTGAACTGTGTAAATTCAGTTATTTAAATCTACAGTCTTTTTTTTTCCCTTTCCCTGAATAAATCAAAGTAGAAAATAGCAGTAGTTTCTTGAATTTGTCAGTTGAGCTGACAAATACATTTTTTCCATCTATGTCACTAGCTTTTCTCTGTTATCGTTACACATTTAAAGTAGGTGCATGGGGTTCCAAATGGCTTACCTACTTCTTAAGTTACAGCTACTTAGGCAGAGCTGTGCAGAAGCCAAATGTCCAAGCTCTGCTGTCACTGAATGACAGGTGAGCACGAGTCCTTTATGCTCCTTTGAATGTCACCACCTTTGTGCTTGTCCTGTGCATGGGACATGCACATGAAGCCCAAAACACACACCACCAGCACCCCCCCCCCACACTAAGCAAAGCAGTGTCCATAGCCTCACATAAATCAGAGCTTTGACTTACCCTTTGCATAACAGAAGTGCATGAAATACTTGGAAATTGTACTCTGAGACAAAGAGCTGCATGTCGTCCTCTGAGACAGTGCAATTTATCATACATTAGGATCACTTGTGTGGCCAGAGGCAATGCTTAGTGGAGCAGGGTGATGAGTACTTCTCCTTCTGTCCTACCGTGGCCCCTGTACCCCCATGTATTGGGAATTGCCCTGCATTGTTTTCCTCCTCCTTCTGGGTGTGATGAGGCGTGTGTGGCATCTCCATGAGCTGGGGGTGCTTTGAGGTCCTGCTCTGGAAGCATGTGAGAAGGGCTTGCTGCACCTGACCCTTGCACGTTTCTTGGCGTGGCAGCTACACTGTCCCCTCTCACCAACTTGAAGAGCTCAGCCCTCCCATGGAGAAGCAAAAGTGCACCACGTGCTTTTCTGCAGGAACAACTTTATTTGAATCAGTTGACCCATCAATAAAATACCACATTGACCTCATCAGCATAATCTAACATAGAATTGAGTTTGCGGGGGGGCTGATGCTGATTTAAATGATCTTTCAGTGTCTTGAAGAAGCCGCCTACTGAGAGGAGTGAGACAAAAGTTGCTGTTCCCTGCAAACCATCCTTTGCTTGCTTGCATAAACTTTTTTTAATATCATGTTTTGTGGTTATGCTTATTGGATACTACTCAGATTTAGAAATTGAACTCGCACAACATTTAAGTTGTAGGACAATGTGATGAGCTGAATGGTTAATTCAAAGTTGAAAATGGGAGTCTTGTCCATGAGCTTAGAGCTGGGTCAGAAGTAGGAGGGCACAGTTATCATCAGCAGACTGATGATAAACCACGGGAGTAAAAGAGATCTAGCAAAATGGCAGAAAGAGAATAGGAGGCTGAGGACAAATCTTATGGGATTCAGTGGGCAATAAGAGAAGTGCCGAGGGAAAACATATCTTGTAAAAAGTGCTAGGGCTAGAGATTGCTACCTTGAAAGAGTTGAGGAACTTCTTTAAACCCCATAGTTTACATAGTATTTTCAGCTCTGACTGTGCTATAGCTTGTTAAAGACTTCCAAAATCCCTTGTTTACACTTTGATGTTTGGCCTTCTGATAAAAAAGAAAGGCGAAAGAAAGGAGTTTACAGCAAATGATAATTTCCAGATGGAAAACTTTTCATTAATTTCTAATGCAACTGCATGAGAAGTATGTGAGGCTTTATTTCAAGTCCCTTCATAAACTAAAAGGTGCTGCTGATGGTATGCTTATTTTCATATTTGATTAGTAAGCACACTAAAAACTTACTAAAGAGCAAGACTCTGCAGGGGAGGCTGTTCTTCTCCACCTCGTGCTATCATTTGTCACTCAGTTCTGTTAGATTAAAAGCAGCATGGCTGTAACTCGGCTATTATCTACAGCCACTTAAAGGCCAACAGTTTCAATTTTAAAACCTTTTACATTTCTGTGGGTTTCAGTAACACATCTTCATCCATGGCTGCTCAGCTTTTTATTAACTCTGAAAGAAGGGAAAATGGAAAAACATCTTTACTCTGTGCTTTGAAGAGCTCCCAGCAAAAGGGAATGCTTCAGTGTGTTGGGTTTGGGTATGTTGTTTGGGGTTTGTGGGTTGTTTGTGGATTTTAATTTTTTTTCTTTTTTCTTTGGAGTAGAAGTGGGGCACTAGTAGTACTTTGCCCATGCAAATATAGTGATATCTTTGATTAGCTGAATTAATAGAATTGGGGTGGTGAGGGGGACAAAAAGACTTTGTTAAAAGGAGATCTTTACAAAGTTGATACTACTGTTTATCCCAGCTTTTCTTTTTTTCATATTATGTAATAAATCTTTGTTAATTCCATACAGTAATAGCTGACAGGGCCTGTGGATGGGGGTTGTCTGCCCAAAACCTTGGGTGTCTGTATTTAAGAGGGGCTGGAGACAGGGCTGGAGGATAGTAATCCAGCTGGGTCACCTTTTCCTGTATTTCCATATGTCCTTAGACTATCATGGCTTCCACTGAACAACCACACCAACCAACAGAATAATTCTTTATAGAGCAGAAACAATTGCTAAGAATGTGTTGATTCAGCTTTGAACTGTCTCATGGGAATGGACTATTTTAATATGCCACAACAAAACTTATGAAGAGTTCATTACACTGGCAGTTGAGTGGATGTGATGAGGAAATATTGTATATTTATTTATTTGAGGATAGAAAGCAATTTACAGAAATGTGCTTTAAAAGATCTTGGATCCCTGGATGAGGAGAACTCCTGGAGTTTTACACTTACAGAGACTGGACGGCTTGGCAAGGTAAACTTGTTGGGATCAAAAACAACTTTTGTAAACCATGAAGTCCTGAATTAGCTGATTTTTTTATCTCTGTCATTATTAAGATAAGGGAAGAACAATTGATCAGGCCTTCAGGTGATTGCCCAGTGGTGCACAGCTTTTCTAGTAGAAGCAAATGAGCCTTCAAGGCAAGGAATACTGGCAACTTTTTTCCTGTGAGCAATGTTCTTAATGCATAGGGCAGGAATTGGGTAATGTAGAAAGAGGGTAAAATCTCAGGAATGGTTTTACAGAAACAGTTGTGCAGCCCAATGTCCTGATATGAGACTTTTTTTTTTCCTGAGATTTATTCTATGAGAACAAGAAAGATGGTCTGGATCAAAAGAAAACCTAAAAAACCTATAATAAAAAAGTCATCTGGTGATGTGTGTGAATTACTTTATCTTAATAGCACTAAAGGAGTGCCTGAGAGCTGCTACTACATTCAGCCTACAGGTTTGCTCTGCGAAGAAAAACCTTTTGCTTTTTCTAGTGCACTTTGGTCTTTTGAAAGGTGATCCAGCCGATCTAACAGGCTTCTTAAATCTGGCTGTTAGTTGATTGCTATGAGAAGTGATCCTGGCAGGGAAATGCCTGAGAACAGCAAAGGTTTAGTCTTCTGTTGATCTAAACCTTAAGGTTTAGATCTCCCCCCTGCCACGATTATGTGGTTGAAGGAGCAGAGGAGGTACCTGTGTGTTGCCTTGTCTGGAAACCTTCCTCCTCCACCCTCAGTTTTTGTTCTTAGTGAAACATTAGGAGAAGACCATGCATCCTGAGAGGGAAAGGGGAGCTTAAGGGTAACTTTCTTTACGTTTCAGCAAATGTGAAATGATCAGAGACTAAAATGAATGTTATGTATTAAATTATTATTAATTAATACTATGTATTGGAGAAAAGGCCTGCCTAGATGGCAGAGCTGTATTCACTGAGAGCAAGCACAGAGTAGCTGAAATTACTAGAGATCTATTTCCAACCCCCTTTGGTTCATTTGAACTGCGTTGATACCTGCTCGCTAGCCACAGAGCTCCCCAGCCCGCTGGGAAGATTTCTGCAGCGCAGTGACATCTTCTGGAGTAACCGCAGCTCCCCCGTGGTGCTGACTCCCCAGCTCCGAGTCACTCCTTTAGATGGAAAGCTAGCAGTACGAACTGGGGAAATATTAATTTGTATATGGAAGAAAGCTTGATATGGTTTAGATTCTGGTTCAGTGTAACCAGAGAAACACATAACCACATTATTCTCGGGTAAGAAGTACTCGTGCATTGCAACATAGTAAAAATCAAAAGCTTTCAATCAGACACTGCTTTTCTGGACAAAGGGCAATGTCAGTGAAATCAAAACACGCTAGTAAAACAAAGCTTGGGATACTGATTTTCAGCCTCCCCCTTTTCATCACTGGGGAGAAGAAAGAAAATGACTGTCTGCCATTATGGCCCTGCTATTATTACACTGAGTAGGTGTACTCAGCTCTGCTGCTTCTGCCAGTAAGCATGGCTAGAGTGGCTCACAGGAGGTGGTGAGGATGTTGCTATGAAACCCTGGAGAAAATGGCTTGCTGCTTGGGCCCCCCTTGCTGGGAAAGGGATCTCCCCACTGTAGGCATAGGGATTCCTCTAACCTCAGAGCAGAACTTCTCAAAGGTGACACAAGGCACCAGATTTCCCTTAAAACGTCATTCTAGGGTTGCACAATCTAAAGCATATATGTTTGGGGGGGAGAATCTCTGCTTTGATAGGGAGTTAATCTTGTTTTCATAAACCACTAGGCTGACTACTTTGAAATGGTTTCAGTGACTCCTGAATTGCCTTTAAATTGGAATTTAATGTCATCTGCGTTCAAAACAAACAACACTATATGTATATATATATATTTTTCAACCTCTGAATTTGATTTCCTGTATGGTTTTTTGAATCAGGTTGAGCTGTTGTGCTTTTGGCTTCACTGCCCCTGAGGCTGCAGTAATCTCCTTCACTGTGGGAAACATGAAGCCCTTAGTACTGTGGTGGGTTAGAGTTCCCTGCTTTTACCCCCTCTGCTGCCTCGGACTTGATGATCAAACAGGAAAAGCCATGAAAAAAACCCCAACCTTAACCGCCTCAAAAAACTCTCCTACAACACTAAAAAGTAACCCCAATCCAAAACACTTCTTCTGTGAGTAGTGCTATACATAGGCTTTCTGTGTCTGAGTATGTAAGTTGTTCAGAAGCCAAAGTTAGCTGAGGGTTGATGATGACTGTGGAAGGAGCCTGCCTGAGTCCGCCAGCCACGCGTTGCTTGCTCATGCCACCCTCGCCCCAAGGAGACCACCCCAAAGCCCCCTTCTCAGCGCTCCCTCCTTCTGCAGGATTTATTTTTACTGGCATATGCTCTACTGTATCATTCAGGCTAAACCTACCAGTCACTAACGTTTTAAAGTGCATTCAAGCCTCTAATTATCTGAAATGAAGGAGATATTTAGCTCATTATCCTGTTCTAAAATTCTAATGTAACGGCACTGAAGCTGGTGTGATATTTTCCTTTTTGTTAATATGGAACATGTAAATTTCCAAGACATTAAAAAATGTAACATCGCATCTGCCTTTGCAGGGCAAGAATCTGATGTTAACATGTCTTAAATGTAGCAACCAGAAGAAAAAAACCAACCCCATTCTGCTCCTCTGCAGTGATGCAAGTGCTTTTATGTACTTCCTTTCAGCCTGATACTATATAAACCCTACAATATTCAGCCAAAACAACAAAAAAAACCCCTAAACCACATAAGTAAATATAATTACTAGTGATGTTACAAGAAATCTAGCATTAGATATAGGGCTCTTCAGCCTTTTTGTGTTTTGTCCAAGCTCTTTATGTCTGTGTCCACAGCAAGAATCCCTGCACAGTTTCTTGGTGCAGGATTCCAAGAACAGCTTGTGTGGCACAGAAAAGGAATATTTGTATTGTTCGTTCTTGGAGGTTCCACTCAAGGAGCCTTCTCCCTAAAACCACTGTATATAGAGATTATATGTGGCCTGTGCTCTAAAGCAGCTAGAAAAGTGCCAAAACTCAGGGCGGGGGGGAGAAAGAGCAATTCTATCTGCATTATTTCTTTTATCTAAGTACTATGAGCACAGGGACAGGGAATTTTAATTTTATTTCCTACTAGAAACTTGTATGGCCTTGCAACTACTTTAAAAAAAATGGGAGACAGGTATTTAAACTTCTTGCAAGGCGTATTACAGCAATGACCTTAAAAGCAGTGTACCTCAGCGACTTGCCTGAGGCTACACAAAAAATTGCTGGCAAACTTTGGAGCTGAGACCTGGTGGTACACTGCTGATGTACTGAGGGGGCTTTGAGACCCTCCTGCCTTCTTAACTGGTGCAGAAACCTGGAATATTGTGTTTGCATACATACTGGCTGCACAATGTGACTCAACTTGTACCAAACAAATAGACTAGCACTATTCTAGTCTGTTTTTCATATACTGAGTAGGGGCAAAATTGGAGACAGAGAGGCATAATATGGCTGTTAGGAAAGAAGGTATGGTGGGAATGCATGCGTTTCATCGTAGAGGAGTGAGGGTCTTTTGTGATACTTTGGCTTTTGGAATTACTTCACTAAAATCCTGCTTCCACATAATGGCAGTATTTTGAGTTATGTGATGAGAATGGTAAGCCAAGATTAAGAATAGTGGATGTTTATAATACTGATGTCCTCAGTATAGCTACGGGCAGTTAATAAACATCAGATCTTATTTCTCAAAGAAAAAATTGGATTTTTTTTCATCTGTGCCATAATACTGTAAGTAATGGATTGTTATCCTACATGACTTCAGTGTTTAATGTAACATTTTCATTAAGTTTAACAGAAAGTGTTTGTGTGCTCTGTGTGATTGACAGCACCTCATAGGCTGCAGTGAGATAACCGAATTTCACATTCAGGTGGGGATGTCAGAGGAGTCTTAATAATTAGAGCCAACATTCAGAGGGTCCAATTCACCACGAAAGGATATCAGGGCAACCTATGAATTCTGTGTACTGCTGATAGGCAGTCAATTTTCAATTCTTTGGGTAAAGAGTGGGAAGTGTTTCAATTCTCCCTAAAGTAAAACCAAGAGAAACTTTTATGAAATGATGTGATACATCTACAGTGACTTCTTTCAAGCGTCATTTTGTATCGGTGTTGTTCATCTGGAAAAGCCTTTGCTAGCATTCAGTCTTTCCCAAGTACAAGATCTTGGTCCAAATGCTGTGAAGCATGCATCCCATTGACTGGATCAGGCAGCTATCAGTAATCTCTTCCCGATGAATTCACAGTCATTTTAATTATGCATTTTTAGAGGCATGCGTTCAATAAATATAGAACTTCCTAAAATAGTTCAGCTTTTAGATCAGGTTGCAGATCTGAATAATTAGAATACAAGTTCTGAAACAGTAACATTTAAACATTTCATTTTTGAAGGATGATAGCTTGTAAGTGCCCTCCCTGAAGATTTTTTTTTTTTGCCCCATGATTAATTTGCTTGCATTTGCTTTAATCTGTTGCCATGTGCAGCAAAAAGATAAATTGTGTTTACGTTACCCTAGTCCCTCCTTTCATTTTCAAAACAACTGCTTTTATGCACTACAGACAGCTTGAATCAGGCCTAATTACAAAGTCCTGCATCTGCTTTCAATCTAGAGGCTAGCATACAAGGTTGCTCTTGTATTTAGGCTTACACAGTGGTTTCACTTGTTTGTTTATGTTTTGCTTTAAAAATGTATATGTATAAACATCCACAAGGACAACAGCATCCTAACATCTGACATCCGTCATACAACAGCTAGGAAGGATTTCCACTTCCATGCTTTGCTGTCTCCTCAAGACACTTGAGCTCTGTCAGAACAGGCACAAAGCTCTGGGCTAACCAAATGCACTGAAGCCATATTGGGGCTCATGGATGTTTTTCTCTTTTTGTTTCAATTTGTATCAGCTGTGTTTGGCTATCAAGGGTGGAACCCAGCTGCCTAAGGGCTTGAATGAACCCACATTTTGGGTTGGCTTCCCCTGTGCTGCAAAAAGATTTGCTGAAATAAAAGATTATTTAATGGGCATAGGGAGGAAGGATGTCAGGCTGCTTGAGTAAGCTTTCTTTGCTGATGCATTGGTCTCGATTCTCCCTGAAACAGTCATGCATCCTTGGAATTCTTGTCCATACTGCAGATAAGAAGACAAAAAGCATCATGGTAAGACAAAAGAGCACACTTCACTGTGAAAGGGATAGGCATGAATCTTGGAGGAGGGAAAAGGAAAGCATTACTTTTTTTTTTCCCAGCTTTTCATTTTATGAAAAGTTTTAACATGCCATCAGGAGTAAGAACCAAAATACTGAAATAAGAGTCTCATAGTGAGTTGAAGTTCTGGATTTTATCGCTCCGACCCAGTGGCTGGTAGCCTCTTAGTCCTGCTGAGCACCTCTTAATTCTGAACATTTGCCCACCGCGGGTCAGCGCTGGGCTCTGTGGGGGCTGCCTGGCCACTTGGCTCCACTCCTGGTGGCCAAACATGCTCCAAGGTAGGTGCCATGAGCCCTGCAATGCTCTGATAATTCAATGGGGAATGGGGTGGGGGAATTGAGGCAAAAACAAGGACTCTGTTTCCAAAAGTTGATCTCCCCTCTTAGAACATGAGGGACGGGAACTTCCATAACTCAGTGTAGAGTTGTAAGATGCGGCTTCCTGGTGGTGTATTGCACTTGTTTGGTCACTTACCAACACCACAGCCTTCTTAAGCGCGTGCTGAATCTCTTTATCCCATCCTACCATTTCTTTGTTCTTTTTCTTAAACAGAGGGAATATGTGGATGAATGAGAGCATGTAAAGTACATACAGATTTAGGGACAGGATTACTTTCTGTCTTATGATAGCTCATAAAACAATTTTTTTGGCTATGATGCTTGACAAGAAGGATAAAAAAATCTTTACTAGGGAATAGAAAACATTAACAGATAAGTGTTCTTACACTCTGATGTTCTTCAGGTATTGTGGAATAATGCATGAAACTGGAAAACCATTTCTGAGAATTTCTGTTTTAAAAGGTTACAGTAGATGAACGGCAGAATTAACCTTAAGGACAGAAATGGTTACTTAGAAGGTCATTTTTATTGCAAGCAACATCATGTGGATCAGTGATAAGTCAACTTTATGCATGAACAAAAATCTAAAATTTATTTAGTTGAAAACCAGGGTCATGTGATATACCTTGTATGGCAGGTGGCATTGGCAGTGGGGAAGTTCCAGATAATTGTTTTCTTTCAGGAAAAAAATCTAAAATAAGAACCAACTCAATCTCCAGTTTCCTGTATGATCCAGATCAAGATCTAGAGCTATTTTTTGGTTTTGATGAAATATTTTCTTAGCTGGGGCACCAAAAATTAGGTGGATGAATCTGGGGTATAATATTTTTGTCTTGTCTCCTTCTATGGTTAAAGGAGAAAGGGGTAAGGAGTAAGCCCAAGGTGGGATCTCCGTCCTCAGATGCCGAGTTTGCTGGGTGCTGCCATCATCCAAACTAATTATATGCCTAATGAAGTACGTTTACATTGGATGCAGGTGTAGTATTAAACTCGAAACACCGTTTCTTCTTCAGATGTTCTAATCTTTTCTTCTCTTCATTGTTGAAAGTGCATAGCCTCATCTGATTCCTCCATGTGTTTGTGAAAAACAGCGTTAGTATTCTTTCACCTCTTTGAGTCATTTGGGGTTTTTTTAATGCATAAAATTATTGTTGTTATTTTTATTATTACAGAGTATATCTGCTATGGAATAGATCTACTATATCTGTTTTTTTTCTTGTGGGCTATCTTCTACTATGGAGTAAGGTTGTATAAAATTGAGAAGGCTTCTTTGCTCCATTTAAATTACACTCTGTCTTAACATCACAGTCTTAATCTCCTTCATTTCCTCAGTGACTTAATAAGTACTTAAATTAAACAAGAAAAGTGTTCTAACACAGAAGTGAGGAAATCTAGAGTTAAAGCTGCTACTCTATTCTTAATTCACCCAGTGGTGCATAGGCACTCTATTAAGAAAGCCACAGAACAGCAGGTGAGCTTTTATCTTATGTTTCTGCAATGTATATACCATATGTGCTACACAGTTCACTGCACATACTATGTACGATCACCCACTGCTTTGGACCCCTGCTGTACCAAGGTACAACCAGGTGATGTAAGAGGATGGGGAATGACTGCCTGATTAATATATTCCTGTTTTGCTTGATGATCTGTCTGCTCGAGGCACATTCTTTTAGTGGAATGGGACCTAAAACCATCTTCCCCCCCTCCAGTCTCCTGCTCTCTCTCACTATTTTCCCTCTGTAATGTGTAGAACCTCTTGTTGTGGTCTTCTACTCGTTAGAAACAGAGGCCCTTTCCTCAAGCAGTAAGAGCGTTTAAGCCTTTCAGGTTTCCCAAATTACTCTTACATTAAGAAATTCATCCTGGGGTGTGCCAGCTTTCGTGCTGCAGAATGCCACTGCAAAGATGAACGGGGAATGACGATAGCTGCCTCCCTTTGCTTCTCCTCTTACACCAAACACTGTAGCATTTTGTATGATGCGCTTCTGAGTGAAGCTAATTGTTTTCATGCAATACTCCTCTAAGTTATTACTCATCTAATGCTCAGCAGTTGATTACAGTAGTTCACTCTGGGTTAGCTTTCCAGAATATAGGGTCTTAATCTCCAGTAATATTTTTCTTACAATATTATTTAGACCACAGAAAAACGTATGCAAGACTGTTTTAGTCTGATTCTCCAGCCTTGGCTCCCCATCAGCCTGGGCCCTTCAGAAATAGCTGACCAAGTGCGTTTTCTCTCCTGCTGCCCCATCCCTAAGGCTGTAAAATGCTGAGGCACGCAGAGCGAAGGTTGCCTCCCTACCGCGTGCAAGGGACCGGCAAAGCTATTAAGCATCCGTGGTGCTCTGTGTTGCTAATTTCTAAGTCTCTTTGACTCAGTCTTCTGAGACAGCAAAAGCAAAGGAGAGCAGAGGGTGAAGTCAGAGTAATTCCTCTGACTGTGCACATTGGGAACTGGCTGTGAAATCTGTGTAGACATACTGTAAACTGCAGTTACCCTCGTTTTGAAAATGCATTGATCAAAGGGACGCTGTCAGTATCTGATTAAGGGCCATGTAAGAGTACTGAAGACATTTCCTTCTGGTTAACAGCTCTGATTACAGGGGGCTCCTGGAGTGAATTTCCCTGCTAGCAGACAGGCTTGTCTCCAGACTCCACCTGACGCTATAGGGTTTCTCAATGGCATGGCTTCCTGTTGTTGAAGGCTACTATTCATTCACAGCTTGTAAATCAGTGGCTTGTAAATCAATGGATGAAAAAACTACTGTTAGAGAAATGTTCCTCAGCAAATTCCTCTCCCTCCCCCAGATACTTGTTTTCCCAGGGCATATATTCCATGATCATGGAAAAATATTTTAAAATTCAACACGTGTAACTAATGATAGAGGTGGAAATGAAGGACCATACCTTCTTCATTACCTGGGAAATTTGCTGTAACTACTTTAATGTGATTTTTATTTTTTCTTGTTGGTTTTGTTAAGGTTGAGCTTGTTTTATAGTAAAGCCAAATTAACATTTTCAATGCTAACAACCAATTGACTTGCATAGCCTTAAAATGCAGTAACCGGAATGACTGAAGGCTTAATGTAAGCAAGAGCTAGAGATATGTGGGGTTGCTTAGTACTGATTTTCCTGCATAAATGATCAAAATGGTGTTAAGAAGCTCTACCCTGATGAATGCATCCAGGTGACTATCACCAGCTGCTACTACTGCAAAGAGCACAATATATCCAGCAAAAATATCTTGCAGGGGTTAGAGAATGCCAGGAAGCTATGATAATTAGAGCACAGCATTTGGTAGCCAAACCTCAAGAAACACACACATTTAGAAATATAACAAGCTCAAACTAAATTACTGCCAGACATGCTGCTTATTTTGCGTAACACTGAGAAATGTGCTATGCATATAACTTTTTTTTATTAACTCTTTTCTGTGTAAGATAGCAGGCAGAGTTATGCGCTGTCCTGTGGGGATCATGGTGCGCTTGCAGAAATCCATTTAAAATCATAGAATGGTTTGGATTGGAAGGGACCTTAAGGATCATCTAGTTCCAACACCCCTGCCAGAGGCAAGGACATGTTCTACTACACCAGGTTGCTCAAAGCCCCATCCAACCTGGCCTTGAACACTTCCAGGGATGGGGCATCCGTAACTTCTCTGGGCAACCTCTTCCAGTGCCTCACCACCTTCATAGTGAAGAATTTCTTCCTTATATCTAATCTAAACCTACCCTCTTCCAGTTTAAAGCCATTGCCCCTTGTCTTGTCACTACCTGCCCTTGTAAAAAGCTCCTCTCCATCTTTCTTGTAGGCTTCCTTCAGGTACTGGAAAGCTGTTCTAAGGTCTACCTGGAGCATTCTCTTCTCCAGGCTGAACAACCCCAACTCTCTCAGCCTGTCTTCATAGAAGAGGTTCTCCATTCCTCTGATCTTCTTTGTGGCCCTCCTCTGGACTTGCAGGTCCATATCCTTCTTGTGTTGGGGGCCCCAGAGCTGAACACAGTACTCTGGGTTGGGTCTTATGAGAGCAGAGTAGAGGGGGAGAATCATGTCCCTTGACCTGCTATCGACACTTCTCTTGATGCAGCCCAGGATATGGTGGCTTTCTGTGCTGCAAGCACACATTGAAGGGTCATGCTGAGCTACTCATCAACCAACACCCCCAAGTCCTTCTCCTCAGGGCTGCTCTCAATTCCTTCTCTGCCCAGCCTGTGTTTTAGATTGCCTTGACCCATGTGTGGGACCTTGTACTTGTCCATGTTAAACTTCATGAGGTTTGCATGATCCTGCCTCTCAAGCCTGCAAAGATCCCTACGGATGACATCCCTCCCCTCCAGTATGTCAACCGCACCACACAGCTTGGTGTCGTCAGCAAACTTGCTGAAGGTGCACTCAATCCCACTGTCTGTGTTGCTGACAAAGATGTTGAACAGTGCCAGTCCCAATACTGACCTCTGGGGAATGCCACTCATCACTGGCCTCCACTTGGACATTGAGCTGTTGACCGCAACTTTCTGAGTGCGTACATTCAGCCAATTCCTTATCCACTGAGTGGTCCATCCATCAAATCCTTTTCTCTCCAATTTAGAGACAAGGGTGTTGTGTGGGACAGCATCAAATGCTTTGCACAAGTCCAAGTAGATGATGTCAGTTGCTCTTTCCTTGTCCGCCAACACTGTAACCCCATCATAGAAGGCCACCAAATTTGTCAGACACAATTTGCCCTTAGTGAAGCCATCTTGGCTGTGACAAATTTTAAGTAATCTCTCTAGTTAATACCACTGACCTGAGTGCAGTCCACACCAGCGTGCACATGCACCTACAAAGGTGAGCTCAGAGTTCCCTCCTCTGTTGAAGGAGTCAGCAGGGCACAGCAGTGCCTCCCTGCACCTCCGACCAGAAGTGCTCCTACACTTACCCCAACCTGGAGCTGCCTTCTTACACCAAACAAAGCAGCCCTGCCTCAGGCCAAAGGAACTGAACCTCCTCAGTACTCTTGCTTTAGTCAGTGATGCAGATGCAATCCTCTGCAGGTCTTGAATAAAATCTGTAGCTGGTGTTCACTTCCCTTTACAATTTTATGGCTAGAAGAATCCAATACGGTTAAAAATTATATTCTCAGTATATAAGCTCATTTAACATGCACTGGATGATTCTTTTTGTACTGAGCCCCAGCATTTGCTCCAGAGCAAGCGAATGACTGGAGAAGGGCCATCAGAGAGGGGTGTGAGATAGTGCTGCAGTCATAGCTCTTAAAATTAATGTGATTTGGTAGAAGTGAAGGAACAGATAAAGGAGCTATAGAGAACTAGTGAAGGAGCTGAGGCAAGAGTTGCATCAGCAGATGAAAGATAGTAAGGACTGGTGTAAGAAAAAAAGAAAGGAGAAAAGTTTGCAAAGGAATATAATTTTTCATTCACTTAAAAGTTCACATATGTGACTGTTGCTTAACTTCCTTAAAGAAGTGGTGCATGGTGATGGGAGTGGGTGGGGAGGCCTATAATTTCTGTTCTTTTTGATCACCAGGGTGTCTCTTGGAGACATTTTTCTGCATCAGAGGTGCTTAGTTTTCAAGTGTATGCTTAAAAAATGAAATAAAATAAAACCTTCCATGGAAAGTAGGATGCTTGTTCAGTTGAAATCGCAGTATCTGGCACACAACTAGAGCTCCACTATGCTGTATGTGCTCAGCTGGATTTGAGTTGACAGAGTTGCAAAAGGGTAGTCCAAGACTGACTCCAACAGACTACCTTATTTAAAACAAAAAACAAACCAAAACACTCCCACTACTCCCCTAGTTACCAGCCTTAGTGGTGTTTACAAGAAGAAAAGGTGGCCTGAGCATAGGTGGAATTCACAGAACTACGTATAATGTTCTTGACACAACTTGACTGGGAGTAGTTTCTGCTTACATGATGAGCAGGAGCACCTTGCCTCCCTCTTCCAGTGAGGGTGCTGGAAGCATTTTTTTTTTTAGCTGTCCAAAGAGAGAGAGAAAAGCAGTATAATTAATCTTAAGGGCTAGTCTTTTGCTGCGTCAAAAGGGGTGATGTTTGTTTTCTTGTAGGAGGCAGTAGGTATTGGGTAGGTATGTTTCCTTTATGGAATAGGAAAGCAAACTTCTTTTTCTACAAATCAGGATGATGCTGCAGCCAAAGATATCAAAAAGCGAAGGACTGGAGTAGACTAGCTATGGTTTAAAAACAAAACAAGAATCTTTCTAGTTTTTTTGGTTATAAACATCAAACCATTAATTTTGAACTTAAAAAATACTTGCTATATTATTACTCTTGATTATACAGTTAGTTATGCATATTGTGATGCTACTTGTTCCCATGAGAAAAATCTGTAAGCGGTAAGTGTACTTTGAAGTAAGATATTTTGAGATGCAAGAAAACGTGCTCCTTAAAATGTATTGACAGCTTTCAATAGAGACGGGGATAGCAAGAAAACCTCAGCTGTGGAAGGAATAATGTCCCTAATTTAACAGTTCTTAGAAGTGTTGTCTCCAAAAGTGCTCTGTCTATGCTCATGCATAACATATATAGTGAATGCATAAATCTCTTTGGATTCATGTTCCTAATAAAAACAAGTCAAAATCCTTTTCTTAAGTGAAATCAGAATTGAACCTGACATATAAAATAATTGGATGATGTTTCTCTCCTCTCCATAACTTCTAATTTTCATGCTCATCTCTGTTTCTTGGTTTTAATGGGGAATAAATACAAACATGCTGAAATGCCATGATGAAGGGTTGCATTTGCAGTATTTCCATTAGTTAAAGCTAGAAACTTGGTGGCACCTCATCCAGTTCTGCATACTAAACAAGCCCAAGAGGGTACCTCAGCTTCTGGGTGTTCACATAAACCAAAATCTCAGACTTTGAAGTTTTCCAGTAATTACAAATTGAGAGAGATTACTTGTTCCCTAGCTTTCTCCCCTTAGCCTCTCAGAACTTCTGAAAACAATTATTTTTATTCCTCTTATGTCTAGGAGAAACATTTCCTGAAGTTAGGTATTTACAGATGTAGTCTTGCTTCCGTGTAGATGATCTAACCACAATGTGCCTGGAAGACTGCTCAAGCCCTGTCACACGTGACCCTTCAAAATCTACTGATTCACCTGAAAATGCTGACCTGGAGTCATGCACTTTTTTTCCTGCATTCTGCTGTGTCCCAGTGAAATCCCGTGCGCTTTATTCAACTTGGGAACACTGTGACTTGTACCTACCAATTTCTGAAGCTTCTATTACTTTTCAAAATTGGAACTCTGGACATAAATTCATGTAGAAGTAATTCATTTCTGAGCTATTTTAATAAGCTTAGGTACTAATTAGTTTTGATTTCTTGATTACTGTCTTTAATCATTTTGTGGCTGGTCACTTGACCCTAATGACTCAATCTTTCTAATTTGATTAGGAAGCTATAGGCACTGGTAAGATTAGTTGCCTGGATATAAACCATTTCTGGAAGGACCTTCAGCATAAATGTCAAAAGAATAGTTCCTTAGATCCATCATTTCCCTGTTATTTGTACTTAGTTCTTTCTCAATTTAGTAACCGAGGGCTTCTAGGAGACCTGATGGGCACTCAATCCTTTTTGATGTTTTTCTAGGCATATGCCAAGCTGAGTCCAGGCATGGCTGGTACTTCATCACTGAAAAGGGGAAAGACCTGTATGTAATTACTGGGTCTGTTCTCATGATGAAACTCTTTTCCCTAGAAAGAGTCCTTAAAAAGATAAAGCAAGCTTAGTATCAGTAAGTGACTCTGGTATGTCCATTCTATGATGAAAGTTGTGTGAGTAGGAGATGTGATTGAGCAGGAGTTCAGCAATTAATTTTCCCTTGGTCCCTACAACACTTCTTATTTGTGTAAGTAGAAGACTTACAAAAAACATTTTATGTACTGTATTTTTGTATCAGGTGAATTGATGGAGGGTTTTTTGGTGTGTCTTTTGCTTCATAATTTTTCAATTTCTTCTTGTATGTTTGTGTCTTCCTTTTTCGTGCCTTGGCTTCCCCCCCCCCTTCTTCCTCTAAAGCATTTAGTTTTCTATTTGTGTCACATTTCCTTCTCACTCCCCTACCTTTCCCAGTCTCTGAAGTCCTCAATGCTTTTAACTTTGGTCTTATTTTATCATTGCATTACTTGCTAAAATTTGCATAAGAGGAGATGATCTGTAATATTAGTAGAAAACAAATTGTGGGACTGCATTCCACTTTCATTTTCTTCTACTATTGGAGTTTGTATGTGCAAGGGTTAGAAGGCTTTGGGTCAAGAACCTCTTATGCTGACTTTGCAGGAATTTGATGGACTTTAGTGTATTAAGACGTGTGTAATCAAGGCAAAGCTGCTGAATTTAAATGCTTACTATAGATGCAAAGAGCGCTATAGTTTCAAAGCCTTTCAGAAATTGCATCTTATTCTTACAATGCCTCGGGAATGTGACTGTTTAGAGTCTCAATAATCATATAATTAGTAATTTTGCAGTCTTAAGTGGTTGTGGTTGAGGATTTCTTTCAGGGGCACTGATTGGCTTCATTTTTGCAGAAATCTGTGTTTCAAATGTTACTGAAGAACCTCAAAGCTACAGCTGGTGAAGTTTGGGGGTTTGGGGGTTTTTTGGTTTTGGTGGTTTGTTTTGGGTGTGTTTTTTTGTTTTTTTTTTTTTTTTTTGCTTCTAACTGGTGCGGAGGCAGTAATCTCTGAGAGTAGGATTGAGGAATTATTCAACACTACAACTGAGTTTGTTAAAATCTTCCCAGTTTTATAAGGAAAGAAACAGGTACAATCATTAACTAGCTAGTGATCTTCATGGTGTGTTAGCCAAGATGAAAAACTGGTTATAACTGCAAATTAGTATTGTGAGACACTGGGAGGTATAAAGCATGTCAATTGTTTTGCAAGGTGGTTTGGTCAAATCAGGAATGGTGGTAAGATTGTGAAGGAGAGAAAATTGATCAATATTCATGGAACTGAGTTCAGACCATTGAGAGTCTGGGTGCTGGGTTTTCATTTCGGTTATATGCAGCACCAAATGAAATAGACCTTTGGGTCCTGTATGAAGCTTTAGGAAAAGCTATTGTACAGAAATGTTTACGAAGTAATTGGTCTATGATAATGCACATCTCCAAGAATCTCTGCTGCATGCTGAATGGAAAATGCTTGTGGTATAGGGACGTTTAAACATATCTTGAATGTGTTAAATATTAATGCATGGTATATAAGGACACTATAAATGTTGATGAGAATTCACAAAAGAGAGAAATATTATTAGACTGACAATAGCTTTTCCTATATAGCTGCTTCATATGCTTTTCAGCACGTAACACTTACCTCTGCTGTTGCTTGAGCAACAATCTCTTGGATGCATCATGCAGGGTTCTCCACTCTCTGGAGTCTGCAAGTCACTGCAGAGAAATATGTTCTTCAGGTGTACCCCTTTCTCACCACTTTTTTCTGTCTCCAAAGACTTCTTGGCCTTTTTTTCCTGACCCCCTCCCCTCTATCCTCTCATGAGCTGTATACCTTCCAATAGTTAAGATTTTGTTTGCTCTCAAAAATTAAAAAAATAAAACTCTTATTCAACATATTTCTAATGATAGCACTAAGTTAGAGTCTCATGGGGGGATGGGGGAAAATCTTTTATAGCTGTTTCAGACTTCCAACTGAAGCATACCAGCTACCTATTCCTAGTAGAAGTGCTTATTATTTTTTGTAAATTTAATGTCATTTATCTGTAGGAGATTACAAGAAATTTATTATGAGATGGCAGCTCCACCCCTTGGGATTAAAGCAAAGATTGAAAGTATTTTCTAGCTATCACTTTTGTTTCCCACAACCTGTATTTATTCTGCATTTTATTAATAACTTGAATCCTTATGAAGAGACAGAGCACCCCAGTGAAAAAAGCAGTAGAGTTAGGTCTCAGGGATGTGAGGTTTACTGGCTTGGCTGTAGTCTGTTGTGTTGCTTTTCACAATTTGTTTCACTTCCCTGTGTATCTTATTATCATAATTTCACAGTCCTTTAAGATTTCTTTCTGAAAGTTCTATAGAAGAGCTGCATATTATAAAAATATATGCTATTATAAGAAAAAGGGAGGGAATGACAAAGTTAAAGACCTTAAAGTATCTATATTCTCTTCCTAGCACCTTTTTGCAAACATGTTATTAAGAATCATAAGAGTTTGGAATAATCATTATGGAATCTGATAGCTTTAAAGAGAAATAATAATAATAAAATAATTAAAAACCCAAACTCCAACCATCCTATTATTTGTAACTGTAGTCCATCATTCCTGGCCTGGTCCTCTGGTGGTGAAGGAGAACTGCTGCAGACAAGGGAGGGTGACACAAACCATCCTCTCTGCTGGGTGCCCTGAGGTGCCTGATACAGCTGCTTTCCTTTGGTGTCTTGCTATTTCCCATGGGATGCTGCCCCAGGTCTGATGGGTGGGCCTGGGGAGACTGGCAACAGCCACCAGGAGGAGGGGCTTGGAAGAAATGTCATGAGGTTGGGTGACATGAATCGGCACAGCCTTGTTACTCAGGAATGGCCAAAGTCTTCAGCTGATATGAGATGGGAGGACAGAAAGCAAACACTTGGGTAGAAAAGGCAGGAAATTCTGTTTCCTCACAGGATTCAGTGAGAAATTTAATTTTATCTTTCTTTTCAATTGCAAGATTCCTCCATGATATTTTGCTCTCCAGTTGTCTTCAGAGTGCTGAAAGCATAGGGTGTTCATCTAGTGACTTTGTTGCAGGCAGTGTTTGGGTTCAGTTTCTTAATGACTATTTTAATGGAAGATAAAGATCGAGGAGATGTATGCATGCTAACGGTTGGGGCATGAGAAGTCTTCAGTGTTGGGGGGAAGGCAGGTCAACATCTTTTTTTCACAGAACGCTGGGGCAGCTATTTGTGTAATTCTCTTTGTTTTTCTGTACATGTTGTCCATTATATGTTGTCAGATTTAAGGAATACCATCAGCCCTGTTTCTGAATGCACCGATAGCAGTGCTTTCTGTTGTGGTTTGTTTGTTTGACTTGTGGGTGAAACAACGGGGAACCCACAGATGGCATCTAATATTTAGGCAGGAAGAAGCATCAATATCACAGAGGAAAGTGTTATAAATAGAAAATGTGTCTGTAAAACAGCTAATTAATTTACAGTGAAAACACTAAGCAAGATAACTAATGCCAAATTCTCACAGGAATATTTTAAACTGACATTTTCTCAGCCTTTGGAATAACTTTCATTCCACTTCACCATGAGGAAGTGTAAAGAAGCCATGGGAAGTCTGATAGCGTGTTGCAAGATTTTTCTGAATATCACTTCTGCCAACTTAAACTCTGTCTCAGTTGTACAGCATGTGCTGGCAAGGAAAAAGTGTGATCAGCTATCTCATAGCTTTTGGTTGCATAAAGCATTCCCCCTTTCCTCTTGGGAAGCTCATGGATACAGTCAGCTCCATCACGGTGAAAAGCTGTGCAGCCACATGCTGGAATTTCTTCCATTTTGAGGTGGGGTTATAATCGAGTTAACAAACAACAACAGATGGGTTTGTTCACTTGTTTTTTTTTTTCCCCTTGGCACACTTTAAGATCTGGATTTAACATCTATGGTTAAATGATACTTCACCTTACCTCCCACATCTGGCCTTTGCCTTTGAGCCCTGGATGCAAATGAATAGCATGTCTGTTCCCTACGTCTTGCCTTAGACTTGAAATCTGTGGCATAATTTGGCCCCAATTTGATAAGATGCAGACGTGAATTCTATCTGCTGTAACTAAACCTCACCATTTATAAATCTCTTGATGATACTGACACTTGAAACTATTTTTTTTTTCCTCTGTGATATATGGGGTAGAAGCAGTTCTGGTGTGAATGCCAGCTAAACTGCAGTATGATACCGCAGGTCATGCGCTTGGGGCACTGTCCCATTCGTTCGCTTAATCCCCAACTCCTGCTGAGCAGCCCAGTTTGTATCGGAGTGTTGGCAAACTGGAGACAATCTGCAGTGCTGTTTTGGAGATACCAGTTAAAAGTGCTGAGCAGCTCCCATGGAAATGGATGATGGAGTCCACAGTAAGAAGTGCTAAAGTAAAGTCCCTCTTTCTGTCTGTCTTTTTCTTTATCCTTGGCTGACAAGGAACAGCTATTTCTTCCTGAGGTCTTTTTTTTGCCTACAACCTATAGATATTTTTTATATGTAAGTTGAATCAACACAATTTTCTCTCCCTTTTTGTCAGTGCACTTCATTTTTATGTAATTAAATTGTTCTTTTTAATGTTGACTTTAAATATCCAGCTTTAATATTCAGAAATCTTAAATTCCCTTTTCTGTAGGGGAAGGCTCTAAACACTTGCTCAAGGTACGAACTACATGACTTTGGAATAACTGGGGAAACTCTTCAGGGCAATAAAGCTCTTCCTGCTTGGAATAAATTTACTTAGTGTTTTGTTCTTTGTATTGCAACAATGCAATATTTAGTAGCTCTTGAAGAATAGCTGTGTGAAATACACAAATAATGAGACTAAAATATTTTGAAATGAATATTCCCAATTTTGACTTTCAGATTTTTTTATTGTTCAATTTGTGTGTTCATTTGACTTCTTTGGCTACTCTAGTGAGCATGGTAAATGCAGTGCCAGATGTGTTAAGAGTCCTACTCTCTCCCTTTTCTGTTTGACAAAGTCGCTGTCTGTTGGACTTATCTCTGGAAATAGCATTCAGGCCTCCTGATGCAATGCTCTTGTTCAAATGTTCAGCAGCTCTCATGGCTTTTGGCCTCAGTGAAATTTTCCTCCTCTTCCCCCTCCTTCTCTCCCCTCCTCCATCTTCAGTCTGAAGCCATATGGACTCCTTCACTCTGAGCGCTAACCTTTGATGAATATGCCCTTTATTGCTGTTCACTCCCAGAGTTTGCAAGAAGCAAGACTGATTTTGCAACTGGTTTATTTCATATCATAAAATCATCCTGGGTAAGTAAGGATCACAGAAGTTCTGCATCTGAAAGTTGTTTTTCACCCAATGAACAAGTTCACCAAAGTTAATCTCTTCACAGAGCCCAAACCATTCCTCAGTAATGAGAACCATGTGCACATCAAATAGCACAGGTCTTGACAAAAATACTTTGATGCTACAAATATCTTCAGGTTAAATGTACCGATGGACCCCTGAAAGGACTTGCTTCGTCAATCCAGCCTGCGATGGGCTGTGGGCTGGGTCCTCCACTGCCTCAGCTGTCCTGCCAGCATCTGCCCTTGGACTACCAGCTTGCAATGGAGGCAGCCAGTCCCCCTGGGACACCCACCCACCTCGCACAGTGGCCAGGAACCCCCCGAGCACTGGGGAGAGCCGGGAAGTCCCCCATTGCTTTACACCTGGCTGCTCTGTGAGAGTGGGAGAAAGTAGAGGTACAGGAAGGAAATGGGGTTTTGGAAATCAGCATCGCAGTTCTGTGTTGGGGGCCAGGAGCAGGTGGCAGGTTGGTTCGCAGTATTTCAGTCCCCTTATGTAGGGGATTTACCCTGTATATGGCTCCAAGCTATCACCGGAGCAAAGATCTCCAGGGCTTGCTTTCTCAAGGGTGTTATGTGAAGCATATCTTTTTTGGTTAACACATTGCAATTGGAGGCCAGGAAGAATACCGATGGTTTGGAGAATTGCTGAAGGATTGTATTATACATAAACTAAATTTGAGGCTGTATTAATGCTGATGTCATTGCTTGCAGTGTCACTCAGCTTTATTTCCAGTTCGGAGTATAAAGCAGAAACAAACTTGCTGTCTAACTGGGATGATTGACCATCTATCTGTGTTTTATGGGAACTGGCCGGGGGTGGGGGGAAGGATGGAAAAAAATCCACTTGGGCCAGGAGCATGGGGGAGGAAATCATGACGGTGAGTAGACCATATGCTGGGCCTGGCAGGGAAATGCACGGGCCTTTTGTACGTTTATAACCAAGATTAATTACAGCTGCTTTATTACTTTCTATAGCATTGCAGAGAACACACAGATTTACAAGTTCACCATTTGTGCATCTGGGTGTTTATATGAGATGTTCAGGCTTTATTTCTCGTACTAATTATTCTTTCACAGCTAGGGACATCTCTAACACTTGTCTCTATGTAAAAAGATGCAATTCCCTTTTCTATCACTTCTAATAATGAGACACAATAGCTAATCCATGCCAAAGAGGTCCCTGCAAACTCATCTGCTTTCCAGTTTTCTCTTTAGCATTGCATGGAGTGACTTCTGAAGTTCCTGTTCTCAGACATCAGAGGCTAGAGTAACTGTGTGGGTAAAAATCAAGTATTGGGGCTGAGTCCTCAGACATATTACAGTAGAAGATGCACTGGGGATTTTAAGGGTGTTTCTTCACTCCTATGGTTATTGAGAAGCCATTAGACCCCTGCATAAATTTTAATGATTGTTTTGTTTCTGTGTACTGTTACCCTAAAAGCTCTTCCCATCAAACCGGCGTTACCAGCACACAGAATGTTTGGTTCAGCTCACGTGCTCTGTGCTGAAAAGATGCAGGGAGGAGCGCGGGCATGTGGGTGGCACTGGCTTTATTTGGACTACATCAAGGTTAAAGTCACTTTTTTTGCTACAAGGTTGCAAGCTTAAGATAGCCCAGGGCAGGGCATGGCTGATGCTGGTGTCTCTGCTAGCCCTTTGCACCTCCTCTGCTCCTTCCACACTCTTAGAATCATAGAATCGTTTAGGTTGGAAGAGACCTTTA
>BOSO01012649.1:52827-66595 GCA_018403395.1 Gorsachius goisagi | reverse complement strand
GCGCCCCCCCCCCCCCCCCCCCTCGTTGTCTTCCCCCCAGACATATACGCCTTCGGGGTGGGGGCGCTAGAGGTGGACCTGGGGGAGCTGGCGGCGGTGGCCTCGCACCGGCGGGATGAGACCCACGCCTTCAAGCTGGCGGACGCGGCGGCGCTGCGGCAGGCGCTGGAGGCGGCGCTGGTGGCCACCGACCTCGGGGACCTCTGCGGTGTCATCGTCCCCGACGGAGCCCCCCGGCCCTCCTGGCACGTCGTCCTGAGGGTAAGACCCCCCCCACTGCGGGGGCCGCCAAGGGAGGGGGCCTGCGCCCCTCCTCCCCCTGGGGGCCTGGGGGGGGTCCCATGTCCCATCACCCCTTGGGGACCCCAATATTTGGGGGGGTCCCACACCCACCAGGGACTCAAGGGGGTCCCACATCCCATTGCCCTTTGGGGACCCCAATATTTGGGGGGGGTCCCACATCCTATTGCCCCTGTGGGACCCCAATATTTGGAGGGGGTCCCACATCCACAGGGGACCTGGGGGGGGTCCCACATCCCATTGCCCCTTGGGGACCCCAGTATTTTGGTGAGGGTCCCATGTCCCATTGTCCACTGCGGACCCAGGTGACCAGGGGGGACCCATGCAACCGGGGGGGGGGTCCCGTGTCCCATTGCCCCTTGGGGACCCCAACATTTGAGGGGGAGTCCCACATCCCCCTGGGATTGCAGTGGACTGGGGGGGTGTCCCACGTCCCATTGCCCGTTGGGGACCCAAGGTGTCCAGGCCCTCCCCCCCGGGGGTCCCCATCACCCGCGGGTGCTGACGCGGTGCCACAGTCGGGGCGGGAGCAGCGCTGCGCAGGGTCCCTGCTGGGGGGGCGCTGGGTGCTGACGGCGGCTCACTGCTTCCTGGGGGGGCCCCCGCCCCACGCCTGGATCGCCGACCTGGGTATGGCCCTGGGGGGGCCCCGGGACCCCCACCCGCCCCGGGGGGACCCCTCACTACCCCCAACCCAGGGGGCCCTGCCCACTCCCCTCCACCCCACCCCGGGGCGACCCCAAGACCCCCTTCTCCCCCCACCCCGGGTGGGACCCCCTGCTCCCCCCACCCCACCCTAGAGGGACCCCCCACTCATCCCACCCCACCCTGGGGGGGACCCCAGGACCCCGTGCTCCCCCCATCCCACCTTGAGGGGACCCCCCGCTCCCCCCACCCCACTCCAGGGGGGGGGGCCTCGGGACCCCCACCCACCCCGGGGGGACACCCCGCTCCCCCCACCCCACCCCACCACAGGGGGACCCCTTTCTCCCCCCACCCCACCCCGTGGGAGGACGCCAGCACCGGGACCCTGCGCTGCCCCCTTCCCTCCGCATCCCGGGGGGGACCCTGGGACCCCCTAATCCCCCCACCCCACCCTGGAGGGATCCCCCACTACCCCCACCCTACCCAGGGGGGGACCCCCTGCTCCCCCCCGCCCCACACCCCGGGGGGACCCTGGCACCGGGACCCCCCGCTGGCCCCCCTCCCCCACCCACCCGGGGGGTCCCCGGCGTGCGGCTGAGGGGAGCGCGGGGGGGGGGCAGGGGGGGGGGCGCAGGCCCCCCTGCGCCGCTGGGTGCTCCACGAGGGCTTCGACGTCCGGGCTGGGGTCTCCCGGGGGGTCCCCGAGTTCTACGACTACGACGTGGCCCTGGTGGAGCTGGAGCAGGAGGTGGGGACCCGCGGGGCCCCCAGGTGAGGTGGGGGGGGGGTTGGGGGGGGGCATGGAGAGGGGGTCCCCAAGGGCACCCTGACACCCCCCCCCAGGCGCGTCTGCATCCCCTGCACCGAAGACGCCAACCGGGCGATGAGGAGACCCCTGGGGACGACGTGCGAGGAGCAAGGTGGGGGCCCCGCGACCCTGGGGGGGGGGTTGGAGGGGGGACACCCCCCCGCTGACCCTGCCCCCCGCCCCAGAGGCTGAGCTGCTGGGGCGGCCCCGGGTCCCGGCCGAATTTGTCTCCCTCGACTCGCAGAGGATGAGGGTGCAGATCAAGAGCCAGGAGGTGGTGAGGGCCCCGGGGGTGGCGGGGAGGTTGGAGGGGCCTGGGGGGGCCAGGGGGATTGGGGGGGGGGCGGAGGGGCCTGGGGGGGAATGGGGGGGCCGGGGGGCACCCAGGGAATTGGGGTGGGGGAGTTGGGGGGGCCCAAGGGTTGGGGGGGGGAACAACTCCCGGGGGGGGACATGACCTCAGCATCAGAGGGACCCAAGGGTTTGGGGAGGGGCCCAGGAGGATTGAGGGGGCCTGGGGGCTTTGGGGCTGGACCAGAGGGATTAGGGGGGACCAGGGGGTTGGGGGGACCCTGGGGGGGAGGAACATGATGCCAGCGTCAGGGGGACCCAGTGTTTTGGGGGGACTCAGGGGGTTTGGGGGGACCCCAGGGATTTGGGGAGTTCCGGGGGGGGGGGGAACCCAGGGGTCTGGGGGGACCCCAAGGGTCCAGGCAGGGCCCAGGGGTCCGGGGGACACACACCCATGCCTCCCCTCCCCCCCCCCAGCGGGCCTCCTGCACTTCGGGGGCAACGCAGCCCGGGACCCCCCACGCCGGGGCAGCGCTCGGGGATGTGGTGACCGAGCGGTTCCTCTGCTCGGGGCAGGAGAGCGGGGGCCCCCCTGAAGCCGCCACCTGCAAAGGTTGGGGGGGGGGCTGGGGGGGGGGGGCGGGGGGGGGGCACAGTGGGGGGGGGGGGGGGGGGGGGGGGGGGGGGGGGGCTCAGGGCACCTGCCCACCCCCCCCCTCTGCCCCCCAGGGGAGTCCGGGGGGTCCCTGTTCCTGGAGAGGCGGCACCGCTTCATCCAGGTAAGGGGGGGGGGGTGCGCTGGGGGGCAAGGGGGGGTCCCCTCGTGCCGGGACCCCCAGACCCGGACCCCGGGGACCCCCAGGCTGGGGTCCCCCGTGCCCGGAGCCCCTGGGCCGACACCTGCCCCACAGGTGGGGGTGCTGAGCTGGGGCACCTTCGACCCCTGCCGGGGGGGCCGGCGCACAGCGGGGGGGCTCCTGCTGCGGCCCCCGGCCCCCCCCGGCCACCGGCCCCGCGATTTCCACGTCAGCCTCTTCCGCGTCCAGCCCTGGCTGCGCCGCCTTCTGGGGGGGGTCCTGGCCTTTGCCCCCCTGCGCTAGCGGGGACGGCGGCACGACCCACAGCGGGACCCACAGCAGGGGGACACGGGGGGGGGACCCACGGGGGGGATGCCAGCAGCACCCACGGCGTGACCCACAGCAGGACCCCGGCTGTGACCCCCACCCTAACCCCCACCCCCCCAATAAAGCCTGTGCCCCCCCCCCCCCACGCTGTGAGCTTCCTCCACGGGTGTCACGACGCCACCTTTTCCCGGCAGAGCAGGGGCCAAATCCCCCCCCGCAGCCTGGCCGGGTGCCCGGACCGCTGGGCGGTGGGGGGGGGGGGAGCCGGGACCCCCCGCACCCCCGGGTCCCACGGGAGGGGAGGGGGGGGGAACAGGGACCCCCGGGTCCCACAGGACAGGGTGGGGGGAGCAGAGACCCCCCGGGTCCCACGGGAGGCGGGGGGGGGCAGGCACCCAGGTGTTCAGGGTGGGGCCCTCATTAGCGCAGCTGCTATTAATGAGGCGCCCGTTAACGAGGCCTCGTTCCCCCGAGATGGGGCCCAGGTAGCCCGCCCCCCCGTGACTTCCCGTAGCCCGCGGGGGGGGCCCAGTATTTCGTAACTCCCCCCCTCCCCGGCCCGGCCCGGCCCGGCCCCATCGGCCCCACAGAGCCCGCGGACGGACGGACGGACAGACGGACGGCAGAGCCCGGACCCACGGCCATGGTGGGAGCCTTCCTCGCCCTGCTGCTCCTCCTAGCCCCCTCCGACGGTCGGTGCCCCCCATCTGCCCCACAGCTCCCGCCGACGGTCGGGGCCCCCCCCCGTCTGCCCCATAGTTTCCCCCACGGGTGCCCCGTGGTCACCCCACGGCTGCCCCACACCCCCCAATCACCCTGTCCCCTGCCCCACAGCCCCCCCCCCCCCCCGGCCGACCCACGAGTGTCCTGTGGTCCCCTCATGGCCGCCCCCCACTGACCCTGTCCCCTGCCCGACGGCTGCCCCCCGGCTACCCCACAGCTCCCCCCACGGGTGTCCCATGGCCCCCCCACAGCCACCCGCCACCCCCCACTGACCCGGTCCCCCGCCCCACAGGCAGCCCCACGGGGACCCTCGCCCCCCCGCGCTGCGACCCCGCGCTGGCCCCGATCGTGGGGGGCCGGGTGGAGCTGGTGGCGGGGGGGGAAGCGCTGCGGTACCGCTGCCCCAACAACAGCTCCCCCTTCCCCACCGGCCTCCGCCGCTGCGGCCCCCATGGGGCCTGGGAGCCGCTGCCGGGGGGGGCCACCCCCCGCTGCCAAGGTGGGGCCCGGGACTGGGTGTCTGGGGATGGGGGGGCCCGGGGGGAGGGGAAGTTGGGGGGCCCTGGAGATGGGGGGGCCCTTGGGGTGAGGATTGGGGGGGCCCTGGGAGAGCCTTGGGAGGGTCGAGGGGGGGCTCTGGGAATGAGGGTGGGCCTTGGAGGGTATTGGGGGGGCCCAGGGTGGCACTGGGGGTCAGAGGGCTCCCTATGGGTCACGGGGGGGGGGCGTTGGGGGTCACGAGGGGGTGGTTGGGGTCGGGGGGGGCTCTCTGGGAACTGGGGGGTCACTGGGAGGGTCCCGAGGGGGAGTGCTGGTATTTGGGGGTTCCCTGGGGCCGCTGGGAGTCCCTGGGCCTTGGGGGCTTCTATGGGGCCGGGGGAGGGGTGTCCTGGGGGGGTCCTCGGTCTCTCTGGGGTGGCCGGGGGTACCGGGCCTCAGCGCTGCCCGCCCGGGCCCCCCCCAGCCGTCTGGTGCCCCGCGCCTCTGGAGTTCGAGCACGGTTCCTTCTGGCCGCGGGGGGGGCGCCACCCCCCTGGCTCCCAACTGGAGTTCCAGTGCTTCGGGGGCTTCACCCTGCGGGGGCCCCGCACCCGCGTCTGCGGCCCCGGGGGGCGCTGGGGGGGGGCCACCCCCGTCTGCGACGATGGCGGTGAGGGGCGCGGGGACCCCCCACCCCCTGGGCCCCCCCCATTCCCCGGGTCCCCCTCTTCCCCCGCGTCCCCTCTGCCCCCCCCACACCCCTCGGGTCCCCCCCATCTCCTGGGTGCCCCCCATCCCCTGGGTCGTCCCCGGGTCCCCCCCCCCCATCCCCTGGGTCGTCCCCTGGACCCCCCCATTCCCCGGGTCCCCCCCCATCCCCTCTGGTCCCCCCGACCCCCTGGACATCCCGGGTGTGTGTTCTTTCCCCCCCGCCCCCCCCCGGTCCCTGAGCGTCCTCGCAGTCCCCTTGACCTTCACCCCCCCATCCCCTCGTCCCCCGAGCATCCCCGTGTCCGTGTCCCCCCGGTCCCCGAGCATGCCCGTGCCGCGTTTCCCCCCGCCGTGTCCCGACCCCCCTGACGCCCGCCCGCAGCGGGGGCCTGCCCGGCCCCGGGGGTCCCTCCCGGCGCCACCAAGGAGGGGTCGGGGTACGGGATCGAGGGGCGCGTCCGGTACCGGTGCCGGCCGGGGCTGCAGCTGCTGGGCTCGGCGGAGCGGCGCTGCCTGGAGGGAGGGGTCTGGAGCGGGACCGAGCCCCGATGCCGCGGTGAGGGGGGGCGGGAATGGGGGTCTGGTGGGGGTCCCGGGGCCTGGGGGGGCTGGAGCTGGACCGAGCCCCAATGCCGCGGTGAGGGGCGGGGGGGGGCAGGAATGGGGAAGCTGGGGGGGTGTCCCGGGGGCTGGAGCAGGACCAAGCCCCGCTGCCACGGTGAGGGGGGGTGGGAATGGAGGGGCTGGGGGGGACCCGGGGGGGGCCCGGATACTGGGGGGTTGGAGTGGGACTGAGCCCCGCTGCCACGGTGAGGGGCGGGGGGGGCTGGGAATGGGGGACCGTGGGTGGGATTGAGCCCCACTGCTGTGGTGAGGGGCTGGGGGGGGCAGGGGCTCTTGGGTGTGTGTGTGGGAGGCTGTGAGGTGGCACCCAGGGGGCCCACGGGCCCCTATGGGGTGGGGGGGGTCCCCTATGGGGTGGGGTGGGGGTCTCTGGGACATGGGGGAGGGTCGGGTCCCATACGGAGGGGGAGGACGGTTATGGGGCAGGGGCTGCAGGGGAGGGTGTCAGGAGTGAGGGGGTGACCCTGTGCCCCCCCCAGACCCCAACTCCTTTGACATCCCCGAGGACGTGGCTGCCTCCTTCCTTGCCTCCCTCACCCAGACCGTGGAGGTGGCGGAGGCCAACGACACCAAGGGTGGGGGGCGGGGGGGGCTATGGGGGGGCTGGGGGGTGTGTGGGAGTGGGATGGGCTATGGGGGGGCTATGGGTGGCTGGGAGAGCTGGGGGAGGGGCGTGAGGGGCTGGGTGGGAGCTGTGGGGGCCTGGGAGGGGGGGGTTGGTATGGGGAGCGATTGGGAGGTTGTGGGGGGCCAAGGGGCTGGGGGGCTCTGGGATTCATGGGGGGCTGGGGGGTCCCTGTGGGGCTGGGGGTGTCCCTGGGGCTCAGTGGGGTTCACTGTGGATGGCGGGGGGGGGTCACGGTGGGGTTTGCTGTGGGTCATGGTGGGTTGCCGTGGGTCTCTGTGGGTCTCCGTGGGTCGCAGCCCACCTGCCCCCCAGGCCCCACGGAGAAGCGTCGGATCCGCCTGAGCCCCGGGGCTGCCCTCAACATTTACCTGGTGCTGGACGCGTCCCAGAGCATTGGCCCCAGCGACTTCGGGGACGCCCGGGACGCCCTCAGGGAGCTGGTGGAGAAGGTGACACCCCCGGACCCACCCAGGACCCCCAATTCTCCCCTCTGACCCCCCCCATCCCCCTGGGACTCCCAAATCCCCCCCGGCCCCCCCAGCCCCCTGACCCTCCAAAATCCCCCCTCTGACCCCCCAGTTCCCCCTGGGACCTCCCTGGGACCCCCAAATCCCCCCCCAGGCCCCCAAGGCCCCCAACCCCCCTAAATCCCCCTCTGACCCCCCAACCCCCCTGGGACCCCCCCTCCCCTGATCTCCCTGACCCCCAGACCACCCTGGAATCCCCCCGACTGCCCCAGCCCCCTCTGACCCCCCCCCAATCCCCACTCTGACCCCCCCACCCCCCAGGGGCCCCCAAATCCCCTCTGCCCCCCCCCCAGCTCCCCTGACCCCTCCAAATCTGCCCTCTGACCCCCCGGGACACCCCTGGGAACCCCCAAATCCCACCATGTCCCCCCCCGAGGCCCCCAATTTTTCCCCCATGTCCCCCCCTGACCCCCCCGCACCCCCAGATCGCCAGCTACGGGGTCGCCCCCCACTACGGGATCATCACCTTTGGGACGGAGGCGCGGGTGGTGCTGAGCCCCACGGAGCCACGGGCGGCGGATGGAGCCTGGGTGGGGGAGCTGCTGGAGGGGCTGCCCTTCGCAGGTGGGGGGCCGGGGGGGGGGCCCTTAGGGATCTGAGGGGGCTGGGGGGGCCTGGGTGGGGGAGCTGCTGGAGGGGCTGCCCTTTGCAGGTGGGGGGCTGGGAGGGGACCCTCGGGGGGACTGGGGGGGGATGTGGGTCTGGGGGCTTTGGGGGGGGCCCTGAGGGGGCTATGGGAGACTATGGTGGTCTGGGGGGTGCTGGGGGGGGGGCTATGGGGTTCTGGAGGGTCTGTGGGGTGCCGTGGGGTGAAGGGGGCCGCGGTGACCCCCCCCGTGCCCCCAGCCCACGCACAGAAGCCGGGCACGAACCCCCATGCCGCCCTGCGGGCCGTGTACGAGCTGATGGTGCAGCAGGAGCGGGGGGAGCAGCTGCGGGGGCTGCGGCCCCCCCCCGTCACCAACAGCACCCGCCACGTCCTCATCCTCATGACTGATGGTGGGGACCCCCAGACCCCCCCGGGACCCCCCCGATCACCATGGGACCCCCCCATCACCCTGGGGACCCCCCCCGGGACCCCCCCGCATCACCCCGAAACTCCCCATGGACCCCCAGAGACCCCACCCATCACCCAGGGACCCTCCCATGACCCTGGGACCCCCCCAGGGACCCCCTGCACACCCAGAACCCCAAATCCCCCTCAGGAACCCCCCAATCCCCCCCAGACCCCCCGTCCCTTCCTTGGGACCCCCAATCCCCCCCGGGAGCCCCCGAAGCCCCCCCACTTTGGGTTCAACCCCGGATCCCAAATCCCCCCTCCCAGACTCCCCCAAATCTCCCCCAGGCCCCCCCGCCCCTCCATGACCCTGGGACCTCCCCCCCCAAAGCCATCGGGACCCCCCCCAGTGCCCGGGACCCCCCCAAATCCCCCACATGAACCCCAAAATTCCCCCTGTCCCCCCAGGGACCCCAAATCCCCCCAGGTACCCCCCTAGACCCCAAATCCCCCCCCCCCCGCCTGCCCCAGGGCCTTCTTCCCCCCCCCCCCGGGGGACCCCCCAGCCTCCTCTGACCCCCCCTGTGATCCTCCAGGCCGGGTGAACATGGGGGGGTCCCCAGTCCCTGTCATCCACCAGATACGGGAGCTGCTGAGCATCGGCCGGGACCCCCGCAACGACCGGGAGGACTTTCTGGGTGGGGGGGGGATGGGGGGCCACTGGTGTATTTGGGGGGGCCCTGGGGAGGTTGGGGGGGGTTGAGGGGGGATGGTGAGGTTTGGGGGGGTGCATGAGGCTGGGGGGTTGTGAGGTGTTTGGGGGGGTTGAGGGGGGGCTGGGCAGATTGGGAGGGGTTGAGGGGTGGGGGAGGTGGGGAAGTTTGGGGGGGTTCGGGAATTTGGGGGGGCCCTGGGACGTTTGGGGGTGTGTGCATGGGGTCGGGGGGTGTTTGAGGGGGGATACATGAGTCTGGGGGGTGCAGGGGGCTGGGGGGGTCCCTGCTGATGCCCCCCCCCCCCAGATGTGTACGTGTTCGGGGTGGGGGAGCTGGTGCACGTGCCCACGCTGAATGCGCTGGCGTCACACAAGGACGGGGAGCAGCACGTGTTCATCCTGGGGGGGCTGCCTGACCTGCAGGAGGCCTTCCACCGCATGATCGGTATGGCCCCAACCCCCCCCCCCGGGATCCCCCCCAACCCCCGCCCCCCATGGCCTTCCACTGCATGATGGGTGGGGGCTCCCCCGGGCTCCCCCAACCGACCCCCTCCCAGGGACCCTAACACCCCTGGGGACCCCCAACACCCCCCCCCCCGAACTCTGGGTCCCCCGGGCCCCCCCAACCCCTGACCCCCCCCCCCCCCCCCAGATGAGAGTGAGGTCCTGGGGCTCTGCGGGCTCAGCCACGAGTTCAGCAGCGCCAGCGACCGGGAGCGGAACCCCTGGCACGTCACTGTCACCGTCACCGTGAGTGGGGGGAGCAGGGGGGGACAGGTGGACCCCTGGCACGTCACCGTCACTGTGAATGGGGGGGGCAGGGGGACCCCTGGCAGGTCACCGTCACCATGAGTGGGGACACCGGGGGGTGGGGGGGGGCTGTGAGGGGACACGGGGATACGTCACTGTCACAGCGAGCACGTGGGGACACAGGGGCACGCGTGGGGTTGGGGGAGCCCCGTGTCCCCCCCCATGCCACTGTATCCCCACGTGACCCCTGTGACCCCGTGCCCCCCATATGTTCCCCATGCTCTGCCCGTGCCCACCCGTCCCCATGTGTCCCCATGACCCCATGTCCCCCGTGCCCCCTCTGTGTCCCTGTGTGACCCTGTGCCCCCCCGGGCCTGTGTCCCCCCATGACCTCCTGTCCCTATGCCCCCAAGCCCCCCGTGAGCCCCCCATCCCCGTGCCCCCCGTGACCCCCCTGTCCCTGTGTCCCCAGCGCCCGGGGCAGGGTCATGAGCGCTGTCAGGGGTCCCTGGTCTCCCCCTATTTCGTGCTGACGGCTGCGCACTGCTTCCACCCCGACGACCAGGCCCCGTGGGTGGCCGTGGACGTGGGTGGGTGGGGGCACGGGGGGAGGGGGGCCTGGGGGGGGCCCTATGGGTGGGGGGCCCCTTTGGGGGAGTCCCCTTAGGTGGGGGGCCCTGGATTCTGGGGTCCCCTTTGGTTGGGGGGAGCACCTTGGACACTGGGGTCCCTGGGGGGGGGGCCAGGGTCCTGGGACCCTGTGGGTGGGGGGGCCCGTGGGGGGGGGTCCCCTTAGGTGGGGAGGTCCTGGATTCTGGGGTACCCTTGGGTGGGGGGGGTCCTTGGACACCAGGGTCCCTGGGGGGTGGGCTGGGTGCTGGGGTCCCCTTTGGGTGGGGTGGCCTGGGGTCTGGGGTCCCTTTGGGTGGGGGGGCCTTGGGGGGGGGCCCCTTAGGTGAGGGGGTCTTGGATTCCAGGGTCCCTGTGGGTGGGGGAGGTGTCCTTGGACACTGGGGTCCCCTTTGGGTAGGGGGGGTCCCCTTGGGGTGTGTGTGTGTGTGTGTGTGTGTGTGTGTGTCTGTCTGTCCCTGGACACCAGTGTCCCTGCGGGTGGGTGGGGGGTCCCTGACGCCAGGGTCCCCAGGAGGCAGCAGGTCCTGGGGGGGAGGTGGCAGCAGGGTTCCCCCCCCCAGGCTCTGGGGTCCCCTGGGGCAGGGTGGGGGCCCCGGGGGAGTTGGAGTCCCCTCCGAGCCATTGCCACCCCCCGCCTGCAGGCCCGGGGGTGCGGCGGGGGGTGGCCGAAGTCTTCCTGCACCCCCAGTACGACCTGGGGGCACGGCGGGACCGCGGGGTCCCCGAGTTCTACGACTATGACGTGGCCCTGGTGCAGCTGGGGGCAGCCGTGCCCCCCGCCCCCACCATGCGGTGAGGGGCGGCGATTGGGGGGGGGGCATTGGGGGGCTCTGGCAGCGGGGAGGGATCTATGGGGCGGGGGGGGGGGGTGTGTGCTATGGGGCGAGTGTGGGGTGCTGACCCCCCCCGTCCCCCCTCAGCCCCCTCTGCCTGCCCTGCACTGAAGGCGCCTCCCGGGCCCTGCGGCTCCCCCTGGAGCTGAGCTCCTGTGCTGAGCACCGTGAGTCCCCCCCAACCCCCCATCCCCAACCCCCTGCCCCCCAATCCTCCCCAATACCCCCCTGGGACCCCCACCCTGTGCTGACCCCATTGACCCCCCCTGGGACCCCTGACCCCTCATTACCCCCATGACCCCCCTGCTGACCTCATTGACCCCCTGGTGACCCCTGGCCCCTCCCCAACCCTTGTGACCCCCCCATGACCCCCGTGACCTCTCCCTGACCCCGTGTCCCCCCCGCCCCCCCAGGCCGCCTGCTGCTGCCCCCCAAGAACCTCGATGCCTTTTTCGTGTCCCCCCGCGGGCACTCGGAACTGCAGCGGCGCCGCATCCGCCTCAAGCTGGGGGAGCTGGTGTGGCCCCCCCCCCCATCCGTCCGTCATCCATCCCCCTTCCATCTGTCTGTCCCCCCCCGTCTGTCTGTCCCCTCCCCGTGTCCCTTTGTCCCCTGCCACGTCCCTCTGTCCAACCCTTGTCCGTCTGTCCCCCCCCCGTCCATCTGTCCTCCCCCCTATATCCCTCTGTCCCCCCGTCCCCCCCCCCATCAGTGTCCCCCTCACCATACCTGCAACCCCCCTGGCCCTGTCCCCCTGTGCGTCTCTCCATGTCCATCCTCTGTGTTCCCCCCATCAGTCCCCCCCGTATCTGCACCCCCCATGTCCCTGACCCCCCCCCGTGTCCCTGTGTCCCCTCCATGTGCCCCTGTCATCCCCCTGCCCCTGTCCCCCCCATGTCCGTCTGTCCCCCACCCCACCCTGTGCCCCCTTGACCCCCCGCACCTCCCCACAGCGGGGGGGCTGTGAAGCCGATGCTCTCCGGGCCCCCCCCTACGCCCGGGCTGCGTCGCTGGATGACATCATCACGCCCCGCTTCCTCTGCTCCGGGGGCACCGAGCCCGAGGTGGACCCCAACGCCTGCCGGGGTCAGTGCCCCCAGTATGGCCCAGTGCCTCCCTAGTTCCCCCCCAGTGCAGCCCAGTGCCCCCCAGTATGGCCCAGCACCCCTCCCAGTGCCCCCCAGTACATCCCAGTGCCCCCTCGCAGGTGACTCCGGGGGCCCCGTCATTGTCACCAAAGGGAAGCGCTACTTCCAGGTCAGTGGGGGCACTGGGGAGGGGGTCGCTGGGGGGGACATTGGAGGGGACACTGGGGAGGACTGGGAGGGACTGGGGATATGGGGGGGGGACACTGGGAGGGACTGGGGATACTGGGGGGGGACACTGGGAGGGACTGGGGATACTGGGGGGGGACAATGGGGTGACATTGAAGGGGACACTGGGAAAGACTGGGAGGGAGTGGGGGGGGTTGGGGACACTGGGAAGCTGGTGGGGTGGGGTGACGTCATGGGGTGATGTCATGGGGTGCCCCCAGGTGGGTGTGGTCAGCTGGGGGGTGCTGGATGCCTGCCGCCAGCCCCGCGCCCCACCCTTCGCCCGCGATTTCCACATCAGCCTCTTCGAGGTCCTGCCTTGGCTGCGGGGACACCTGCGTGACGAGGGGCTGGGCTTCCTCCCGTGAGGGGGAGGACATGGGGACACATGGGGGGGTGAGGGGCTGGGCTTCCTTCTGTGAGGGGGAGCACGGGGGGGGGGGGGATGGGGACATGTCGGGGGGACATAGGGGGGAACACGAAGGGCTGGGCTTTCGCCCATGATGAGGGTGGGGGAGGATGGGGGGAGGCACATGGGGGGACACACAGGGACAAGCCAGGGGACATGTGGAGGACCATGGGGAAACAGGGGGGCGGGGGGGAACACAACAGGGGATGGGGACATAGGGACACATTGGGGGGGCCCCGGGGCTGGGGGACCATGGGGTGATGCAGGGACCCGAGCTGCCCCTGTGCCTGGGGACAGCGGGGGGTGTGTGTGTGTGTGCAGTGTGTCCCCCCCTGCAGTGACAATAAAGGAAGAGTCATGTATTGTGTGTCCCCCCCCAATGACAATAAACAGGATGTGATGTCCCATGCCTCCTGTAGTGACTACAAAGGAGGAGCACTGTCCTTGTGTGTGTGTGTCCCCCCTGATGACAACAGGGGGGCAGTGCCTTTATTGCCCCCCAAACAGATCCTCGTTGTACACGACCTGGGAGCGCTTGTCCCGGTGCGAGCCCTTGGCGCTGTTCTTCACCGCTGGGGGGAGGCGTCAGGGGGACCCCAGGGACCCAAACGTGTGGTGGCCCTCCCCCGCTTCCTCTAGGGGAGTCCTCCCCACCCCCAAGGGACCCAGGCAGGACCCAAGGGACTCAGATGTCCCCCCAAGGGACCCAGCCCCCCCCTGCAGTGCCCCCCGGGACTCCTCCAGACCCCCTGTGCTCACCCATGGACCCCCCAGTTGTGTGTCCCCCCACCCAGGGCCCCCCCACTCACGCAGCCCCCTCCCCCAGGGATCCCCTCAGCCCCCTCCCCCCGCTCACCCAGGGACCCCCAGTGTGACTCCCCTGCTCCCCCTGTCCCTCCCCACTTACCCAGAGACCCCCAGAGGGACCCCCCAGGGTCCTCCCTGCCCCACCCCCCGAGGGGATCCCCCCAGGGTCGCCTTCCCCCCCCCTCCAGGGACCCCCCCCAAGTGCCCCCCAAGCCCACCCCCCCCACTCACCCAGGGTCCCCCCAGCATCCCCCCCACCCTCCCAGGGCCCCCCCACTCACCCAGGGACCCCCAGAGGGATTTCCCAGTGGCGGCATCCAGCAGGGGCTGCTTGCGGGCGATGCTGACCTTGAGCTGCACGTCCTGCACCACTGCCCCGTTCAGCTGAGGGGGGCGGGATTGGGGGGGGTGTCAGCCACGGGGGGGGGGGGGCACACACACACACACACC
>BOSO01012649.1:8014-45448 GCA_018403395.1 Gorsachius goisagi | reverse complement strand
CCCCCCCCGGGGGCCCCCCCCCCCCCCCCCCCCCCCCGCTTTCCCGTTCTCTGCCCCCTGCTCCAAAAAGCTCCTGGTGGTCCCCTTGATGCCCCCAGGGTCCCCCCAAATCCCCCCAGACCTCTTGGGGCTTCCCAGGTCCCCTCTGGGTCCCCTCAGAACCCCTCAGGGTTGTCCCCCCAAATTCCCTCTGTGTCCACTTTGACCCCCCCCCCAGGACCCCCCAAATCCCCTCTGGGCCCACCCTGAGCCCCCCAAATCCCCCCAGGACCTCCCAAATTCCCCCAGATCCCCTCTGGGCCCCCCCTGAGATCCCAAATCCCCCCCCACGGCCCCCCAGACCCCCTGGGGCTCCCCAAATCCCCTCTGGGTCCACCCTGATCCCCCCAGGCCTCCCCAGATCCTCTCTGGGCCCACCCTCACCCCTCCCTGACTCCCCTGGGCCCCCCTAAATCCTAAATCCCCCCTGGGTCCACCCTGAGCCCCTCAGCCCCCACAGATCCCTTGGGGCTCCCCAAATCTGCTCTGTGCCCACACTGCCCCCACCCCAATCCCCTCTGGGCCCCCCCAAATCCTCTTAGACCCTCCCTGCCCCCCCAAATCTCCTCTGAGCCCACCCTGACCCTCCTAGGGCCCCCCCAAATACTCTCAGATCCCCAAATCCCCATGGATCTACCCTGACCTTCCCCAACCCCTGTCCCGGGCCCCCTTAAATCCTCTCTTTCCCTCCCCCAAACCCTTCTCAGCGCCCCCTGGGGGCCCGCTCCCCCCTGCTGACCCCCCCTGCCCCCCCAGGAGCATCTACACCTCCCCCATCAAGGCGCTCTCCAACCAGAAGTTCCGGGACTTCAAGGCGACGTTTGGGGATGTGGGGCTGCTGACGGGGGATGTGCAGCTGCGCCCCGAGGCCGCCTGCCTCATCATGACCACCGAGATCCTGCGGTGAGCGGGGGGGGGGGGCCCAACACCCCCCCCCGCCCCTCAACACCCCCCCCCCCCCCGCCCCTCAATCCCCCCTTCTGCCGTCCCCACACAGGTCGATGCTGTACAATGGCTCTGACATCATCCGCGACCTGGAGTGGGTCATCTTTGATGAGGTGCATTACATCAATGACGCCGAGGTCAGGAGGGGCCCGGGGGGTGTGTGGGGGAGTTGGGGGGGCGGTTTGGGCCCTCCCTGACCCCCCCCCCACCCCCCCCCCCCCAGCGTGGTGTGGTGTGGGAGGAGGTGCTGATTATGCTGCCCGAGCACGTCAAGCTCGTCCTGCTCAGCGCCACCATCCCCAACGCCCTTGAGTTTGCCCAGTGGGTCGGGTACGATGGGGGGGCACAGGGGGGTGTCTGGGGGTCACTTGGGGGGGCACAGGGGTCTGGGGGGGCATGGGAGGCTGTGGGGGTACCTGGGCGTCACTGAGGGGCTACAGGGGGCTGGGGGGGGTGTCCCGGGGGGGGGGGTGTCCCTGGGGTGGGCACAAGGGGCTGGGGGTGTTGGGGGGGGCACTGGGGGTCTCTGGGTGTCCCTGGGGGAGATCATGGGGATCTCTGGGGGGGCCATGGAGCCCTGTGGGGGAGCTGGGAGATGCTGGGGGTGTCCCTGGGTTGGGGACAGGGGGGCTGGGGGGTATTTGGGGGGGGGGGAGGGTAACAATGTGAGGTGGGGCCCAGGGTGCTGTGGGGCATGTGGGGAGAGGGACGGGGACCCTCGATGGCTCTGTCCTGCCCCCCGGCACCCCCCAGCTGATCCTGCCCCCCCGGGGACCCGCCCCCCCCCCCCCCCCCCGCCCCCAGCCGCACCAAGCGCCGGCGCCTGCGCGTCATCAGCACACGGCAGCGCCCGGTGCCCCTGGAGCATTTCCTGTACACAGGGAACAGCCCCCGCACGCGGCACCAGCTCTTCCTGCTGCTCGACGCCCGCGGCGCCTTCAGCACCCAGGGGTGAGCCCCATGGTGCCCCATGGCCACCCCCACCCCCCAGCGCCTCGCTGCTGCCTCTGCAGGGACCCTGGGGTGGAATCCCACGGCCCTGCCCCACAGCACCCCTGGGATGGTCCTGTCCAGCCCAGAGCTGGCTCTGCCCTATAGCCAGCCCCATAGAGGGGTCCCGTGCAGTCCTGAGTGGGCTCTGCCCCACAGCCTGCCCCACAGCACCCCTGGGATAGGCGTGTCTGGCCCCAAGTTGGCTCTGCCCCATAGCCAGCCCCATAGAGGGCTCTTGTACAGCCCCTCAAGTGGGGCCTGCCCCACAACTGGCCCCGTGGAGGCCCTGAGGACAGCCAGCCCCACGGCGGCTCTGTGGTGCTGCCACACGACTTGGAGCTGCACCTGCCCGTCCTGGCTGCTGCCCCTGTGCCCCCCCTGCCCAGGGGGGGATGTGGGGCCCCCCTGGACCCCCAAGCGCTCTGCCCCCCACGCACTCTCCCCCCCAGCCCCATGCCTGCCCCCCACGCACTCTCCCCGCCCAGCCCCATGTCTGCTCCCCAGGTACTACGCGGCTGTGGAAGCCAAGAAGGAGCGGAGCAGCAAACATGCGCAGAGCTTTGGGGCCAAGCAGCCCAACATGGGGGGCACCGGCCCCGGGCAGGTTAGGGCAGGGGGGCTGGTGGGGTGCTATGGGGCAGGCGGGGGGTCCCACCCTGCGCCTCAACCCCTGTACCCCCCTCGCAGGACCGGGGGGTGTGGCTGGCGCTGCTGGGGCTGCTGCGGGAGCGGGGGCAGTTGCCCGTCGTCGCCTTCACCTTCTCGCGCAGCCGCTGCGAGGAGCACGCGGACGCGCTGGGCACCCTCGACCTGGCCCCCAGCGCTGACAAGGGCCGCATCCGCGCCTTCTTCCAGCGCTGCATCGCCCGCCTGCGTGGCTCTGACCGCCGCCTGCCACAGGTCAGGGGGCTGGGGGGCCAGGGAGGGATTTGGGGGGGGTGCTTGGGGGGGCTGGGGAGGGCTTGAGGGGCTGGGAGGGAGCCTGGGGAGCCAGGGAGGGCTGGAAGGGACATAGGGGGGCTTAGGGGGCTGGAGAGGGCTGGGGGGGGGGCTTGGAGGGCTGTGCAGGGCCCTGTGGGGGGCTGGAAGGGACTTGGGGGGGCTCGGGGGGAGACTTGGGGGGCTGTGAGGGACATGGGGGGGCTCTGGGGGGGGCCTAGGGGCCTGGAGGGGGCTTGGGGGGCTGGGGAAGGCCCAGGGGGAGGCTTAGGTGGCTGGGGGGGGGCTTGGGGGACTGGAAGGGACATGGGGGGACTCTGGGGGGACCTTAGGGGCCTGGGGAGGGCTCAGAGAGGCACGGGGGGGGCTTAGGTGGCTGGGGGAGGCTGTAAGGTACATGGGGGGGGCTGGGGGGGGGGCTTAGGGGACATGAAGGGCTCTCTGGAGGCAGCTTGGGGGGGCTCAGGGGTCTGGGGAGGGCCCTATGGGGGGCTCAAATGGACATGGGGGGGCTTAGGGGGCCCTGGGTGGGGCTTATGGGGCTGGGGAGTGCTTGGGGGGTGCTCTGGGGGGGGCTTAGAGGCCTGGGGGAGGCCCTGAGTGGGGGGGCTTAGGGGAACAGGTGGGGTCCCTTGGGGGGCTGAAGGGACGGAGGGGCTCTGTGGGGGCTTTGCTGTGGGGTTGGGGTTCCCTGGGTGCCCTGGGGGGGTGGGGGGCTGCACTCTGAGGCTGGGGGCCCTGTAGGGCAGTGCTGTGGGGCCGTGGGGCTGCTGACCCCCCTGTGTCCCCCCACCAGGTGCTGCGCATGGCGGAGCTGCTGCAGCGTGGCATCGGGGTGCACCACGGGGGGATCCTGCCCCTGCTCAAGGAGGTGGTGGAGATGCTCTTCAGCCAGGGGCTGGTCCAGGTGCGGGGGGGGCAGCTGTGGGGCGGCTGGGGGGCAGCCGGGGGGGGCTGGGGGGGCTGTTCAGGGCAGGCCTCACCATGGGGCTGGATGAGGGGCGATGCATCTGCGCAGGGCGTGCAGCGTCCTGCCCCATAGTGGGGCCCCCCCTGCCCCACAGCAGCCCCCCCTGCTGCCCCACATCCCCCCCTTCCCAGGTGCTCTTCGCCACCGAGACCTTTGCCATGGGGGTGAACATGCCGGCCCGCACCGTCGTCTTTGACTCCATCCGCAAGCACGACGGCAACACCTTCCGTGACCTCCTGCCCGGTGAGGGGTGGCTGTGGGGCAGGGCGGGTGGCTGTGGGGCGGCCATGGGGCTGGGGGTAGCATTTGGCGTCTCAGTGCCCGTCCCCTGGCCAGCTCCTATGCATCCCCTCCAGGCTGTGTGTGCAGATGTGGGTGCTGTGGGGCAGCCATGGGGCTGTGGGTGCTGTGGGGCAGCCATGGGGCTGTGGGCGCCGTGGGGCAGCCATGAGACAGAGTTTGGGGTCCTGGTGCTTGTTTTCTGGGTGCTCCTTGTGTGTGCCCTTAGGATTATACGTGCAGCTGTGAGGCGGCCGTGGGGCAGCAACTGGGGTCTTGAGCATCCCAAGGCCAGCTCCTACGCATCTCCCTGGGGCCTGTGGGTGCTGTGGGGGGGCTGTGGGGCAGCAATGGGGCAGCCGTGGGTCTCAGGCCCCCTACCCCCCCCAGGGGAGTATGTGCAGATGTCGGGGCATGTGGGGCGGCCATGTGGGGCAGGGTGGGCGCCATGGGCCAACCGTGGGTCTCGCCCCCCCCCCCCAGGGGAATACGTGCAGATATTGGGGCACGCGGGGTGGCCATGGAGTGGCTGTGGGGCAGGGTGGGTGCCGTGGGGCAGCCGTAGGTCTTGGCCCCCCAGCTCCCCCCAGGGGAGTATGTGCAGATATTGGGGCACGCAGGGTGGCCATGGCGTGGCAGTGGGGCAGCTGTGGGTCTTCCCCCCCCCCCGCCAGGGGAGTATGTGCAGATGTCGGGGCGTGCGGGGCGGCGGGGGCTGGACTCCACCGGCACCGTCATCATCCTCTGCAAGGGCCCCATGCCTGAGATGGCTGACCTGCACCGCATGATGCTGGTGAGCCCTGCGCTCCCCCCACGCTCCCCCCACGCCCCCCCTGTTCCCCCCCTCACCGCCTGCCCCCCCCAGGGCCGCCCCACACCGCTGCAGTCCCAGTTCCGCCTCACCTACCCCATGATCCTCAACCTCCTGCGGGCGCAGGCGCTGCGCGTCGAGGACCTCATGCGCCGCAGCTTCTCCGAGTTCGCCCTGCGCCGCGACGCACCGGTCGGGGGGGGCACTGGGGGGAGATGGGGACGGGGGGGGCACTGGGATGGGGGCGGTGGTGGGGGGCATGGGGGGGACACAGGGGACAACATGGGGATGGGGGGGCATGGGGGGGCACTGCAACATGCGGGGACACTGGGGGGCTATGGGGACGCTGGGATGGGGGGACACTGGGACATGGAGGGGGCACTGGGGACACACTGGGATGTGGGGGGGGACACGGGTGGGGAGACACACTGGGACGTGACACACTGGGATGGGGGGTGGTGGGGCACTGGGGTGATATAGGGACACTGGGATGGGGGGGCACTGGGGGGTTATGGGGGGGACACGGGGCACTGGGACACGGGGAACAACACGGGGATAGGGGGCATGGGGGGACACTGCGACACGTGGGGACACTGGGATGGGGGGACACTAGGACATGGAGGGGGGCACTGGGGACACACTGGGATATGTGGGGGGGACACACTGGGATGTGGTGGGGGGGCTGTGTGGACACGGGGAGGGGGGACACAGGAACGGGGGGCACGGGGGGGACACTGGGAGGATATGGGGACACAAGGATGGGGGGATGAGGGGGGCACTGGGATGGGGGGGACACTGGGGGGACAGGGACAGCATTGTAGAGGGATGGGAGGGGGATACTGGGTACGCCCCAGTATGGGACTTGGGGGGGATTGGGGACGTGTGGGGGACTGGGGGACACTGGGAGCACCCCAATATGGGTCTGGTGGCCACTGGGGATATTGGGGACAGCCCAGTATAGGGCTGGGGGTGCTGCAGTGGGGGCTGCTGACCCCCTGTGTGCCCCCCAGGCCCAGGAGCGCCGTGTGGCTGAGCTGCGCCGGGCACTGGCGGTGCTGGGGGAGCCGGAAGCCGGGGGGGCCCTGGCTGACCTGGCCCCCTACCACCGTGCTGTGGGGGGGCTGCGCCAGGCCCGTGCCCTGCTCCAGGTCTGGGGATGGGGGGCCTGGGCGGGGGGGAACAGGACCATTTGGGAGGGACACTGGGGACAATGGGGGGGTCCCTGGGTGACATCTCTATGGTGCTTGGGGGTCCCTGAGTGATGCTGGGGGGGGTTGAGAGGTCCCTGGGTGCCCTGGGTGGGGCTTGAGGGGTCCCCAGATGATGCTGCGGGGGCTGGGGGTCCCTGGGTGCCCCCTGGGGGGGGGGTGGGGTGTCCCTGGGTGCCCCCACATCACAGAGGGGTCCCTGGGTGCCTGGGGGGGGGGGGGCTGGGGTTTCCCCAGGTGCCCTGGGGGGGTCCCTGGGTGATGCTGGGGAGGTTGTGGTGCCCCTGGGTGCCCTGGGGGGGGGGGTGTGTTGAAGGGTCCCTGGGTGCCCCCACCTCACGGGGGTGTCCCTGGGTGCTCTGGGGGGAGTTGGGGGGGGGCCCGGGGGGGTCCCTAGGTGCTCCCACCTCACGGGGGGTCCCCTGCAGCGGCGCCTGGTGGAGTCGGTGCCGGGGCTGCGGGCGCTGGCCCCCGGGCGGGTGGTGGTGGTCTGCACCCCCAAACACCGCAACGCCCTTGGCCTCATCCTCCAGGTACACCGTGTGACACGACAACCCCCTGACCCCCCCATAGCCCCCCCACCAGCCCCAAATCTCCTGATATCCCCCAAACCCCCCATAGCCCCCTGCCTACCCCAAGCCCCCTGATATCCCCCATAGCCCCCCATGACCCTCCCAAACTCCCCCATAGCCCCCCCAACCACCCCAATCCTCTGATATCCCCCATAGCCCCCCTTTGACCCCCCAATGTCCCCCCAAACTCCCCATGACTGCCCCTGGCCCCCCCCCAAACCTCCCTGACTGCCCCAACACCCCCATAACCCCACACACTGCCCCAACCCCCCAAATGCCCCCCTGAAATCCCCACTGACCCCCCCAAACCCCCTGGTACCCCCCTATAGCCCCCCAATCCCCCCCATAACCCCCCTGACCGCCCCATAGCCCTGCCCCACAACAAGGCCCCTCCCACCCGGGGTCCCCCCCGACCCCCCCCAGGTGACCCCCGAGGGGCCCAGCCGCACCCTGACGGCCCTGGTGCTCTGTGAGAAGCCCCCCGAGGAGGGGGGGCCGGGCGGGGCATCCCCCGATGTCCCCGACGTTCCCTACCCTGAGGACCTGCTGCTCACCCGGCTCTTCGTGCCTGAGGGTGCGCAGGGGGGCAGGGGGGCCCCACTGGGGGGGGCCTGGGGGGAATTTGGGTGGGTGGGGGGGACTGGGTGCTGTGGGGGGTGTTTGGGGGGGGTCTCCTGGGTGCCTGGGGGGATTTTGGGGGATCCCTGGGTGCTGGGGGGGATCTGGGGGTTTTGAGGGGGTCCCCTGGGTGCTGGGGTTCCCCCTGGGGGGGTTTTGGGGGGGCCCTGGGTGCTGGGGTTCCCCCTAGGGAGGTTTGGGGGGGGCCCTGGGTGCTGGGGGGGCCCCCTGTGGGGGGTTGGGGGGTGGGGCTGGGATGTATGGGTCCCACCTGGGAGGGGTTTGGGCAGTCCCCTGGGTGCTTGGGGGTTTTGGGGGGGAGTCCCTGATGCCTGGGTTCCCCCTGGAGGATTTTGGGGGGTCCCTGGGACATCTGGTTCCCCCCCAGGGGGGTCCCCCTGACACCTGGCTCCCCCCGGGGGGGTCTCCGCCCCCCCAGGTCCCTGTGGCCACGCGCTGGAGCAGCTGCAGCCTGGGGACATCGCGGGGATCACGGCCCGGACCCTGCGGGTGAACCCCGAGAAGCTCCTGCGGGAGCTGCGGCCCCCCCCGGGCGCCCGCCACAGGTGGGGGGGGTGGGGCGGGGGGGCTGAGGGGGGTGCGGGGGGGTGCTTTCCCCTGGTTTTGGGGGCACGGGGGGGGCCAATGGGTCAGTGGTGTCCTGGGGGGGGGCTGGGGGGGGCAGGGGGTGTCCCGGGGGGTTGGGGGGGGCTTTCCCCTGGTTTTGGGGTCCCTGAGGGGGGGTTGGGGTCTTCCAGGGGTGTCCATGGGGGCGGAGGGTGGGCCTGGGGGGGACTCTCCCCAATTTTGGGGGGCCCAGGGGGCATCTTGAGGGAGTCTCTGTGGGTGTTGAGGTCCCTGGGGGGGGTTTCCCTCATTTTGGGGGGGTCTCCATGAGTGTTGGGGCCCCTGAGGGGGTCTCCCCTATTTTGGGGTCCCTGGGGATATTGGGGTCCTGGGAGGGGGTGTCTTCCCCATTTTGGGGGTCCCTGGGGGGGGTCTTTGGGGGTATTGGGGTCCCCAGGGGTGGTCTGGGGGGGTGTCTCTTCACAGTTTCAGGTCCGGGGGGGGGGATATCCCTTGGGGGGGTGTTTCCTCATTGCAGGCCCCCCCCTCCCCCCCCCCTGCAGGCCAGACCCCCCCAGCCCAGAGGTGGGGGCGGCGGTGCAGGAGCTGGCCCGGCTGGCGGGGGGGGCGCCGGGGGGGCTCCCCCTTCTCGACCCTGTGGGGTCCCTGCAGCTGCGTGACCCCTCTGCGGTGGAGGCGGCCGCTCGTGCCCGCGCCCTGGCCACGTCCCTGGGCTCCTTCCGCTGCATCCACAGCCCCCGCTTCCCGCAGCAGGTACGGGGAGGGGGCTGGGGGGGACTGCCCTGAGACCCCACCCTCCCTGACCACGCCCTGTGCCTCTCCATTCCCCCCCCAGTACGCCCAGTTCGCCGCCCGGCAGGAGCTGCTGGAGCAACTGGAGCATCTCCAGTTCCTGCTCTCGGACCAGTCCCTGCTGTTGCTGCCCGAGTACCACCAGCGCCTGGCGGTGAGTGCCCCCCCCCGCCCGGGACCCCTGGCATCCCTGGGACCCACCCCCCCATGTCCTTGCTGCTGCTGCCTAAGTACCACTAGTACACGGCGGTGGGTGCCCCCCCTGTGACCCCCCCAGGACCCCTGTGACCCCCCCAGCCCCCTCAGGACTCCTAGGATCCCTGTGCCCCCCACCGGGACCCCTCTGGGACCTCCCCCCCCTCCACGTCCCTGCTGCTGCTGCCCGAGTACCACCAGCGCCTGGTGGTGGGTGTCCCCCCCCAACACCCCCATATCCCCTGGGATCCCTGTGCCCCTCTCTAGGTCCCTTGGGATGCCTGTGCCCACCTTGTGTCCCCCAGGACCCCCCTGGGATCCCCATGTGTCATCCCGCCCATAACCTGGGACCCCCTTCCCCCCCGCCAGGATCCCTAAATTGCCCCTCTAAGCTGAGCCATGTGGATGGGGGGGTCCCTATGTTTCCCCCCCAGCCCCCCAACATCCCCATCTCTGTCCCCCTGGGTGCTGTAGGTGCTGGGGTCCATGGCTGGGGTGGCCCTCCCAGGTCCCCAGCGTCCCTCCACCGCACCCCTCCCTGCCCTCCCAAGTGCTGCAGGCACTGGGGTACATGGATGAGGTGGCCCCCCCCAATCCCCCAACGCCCCCCCTCAGCCCCCCAACGTGCCCATCCCTGTCCCCCTGGGTGCTGTGGGTGCTGGGGTCCGTGGCTGGGGTGGCCGCCCCCGTTCCACCCCCCACGCCCCTGCTGTCCCCCCAGGTGCTGCGGGCGCTGGGGTACGTGGGGGTGGGGGGCGCGGTGGCCCTGGGGGGGCGCCTGGCCTCGCTGCTGAGCGCCCACGAGCTGGTGCTGACGGAGCTGCTGCTGGGGAACGTCCTGGCTCCCCTGCGCCCCGAGGAGGCCGTCGCCCTCCTCTCCTGCATGGTCTGCCCGGGCCGGGGGGAGCCCCCCCCCCGCCTGACCACCCCTCTCCAGCAGGTACACGGGGGGGTCCCTGATGCTGGGAGGCAGCGGGGGTTGGGGGTCCCCTGGTGCTGGAGGCTCTGGGGCTTTGGGGGGCGGTGGGGGTGGGGGGTGTCCCAGATGCTGGGGTCCCTCGGGGTGTGTGTGTGGGGGTGGGGCAGTGGGGGGCAGGCCCTGATGCTGGGGGGCTGCAGGGCGGGGGGCCTTGATGCTGGAGGCCCTGGGGCTTTGGGGGACAGGGGCTGGAGGGGGGGGTCCCAGTTGCTGGGGACCCTCGGGGGGTGGGGGGGCTGAGGGGCAGTGGGGGTGTCTCTGAGATACCGGGGGTCTCTGGGGCTTTGGGCTGGGGGGGTCCCAGTCGCCGGGGTCACTCGGAGGTCACATGGACCAAAGCAGGGCCCCCCCTCCCCTGACATGGGGGTCCCCAAGGCTGTGGGGGCCGTGGGGCAGAGCGGGGTCCCTGACTGGGGGTCCCCCCCTGCCCCACCAGGCGATGGAGCGGGTGCGGGCAGTGGCCGAGCGCATTGGGCGGCTGCAGCAGGAGTGCGGCCTCAGCCAGGGCCTGGAGGAGTTCATCGACCAGTTCGGCTTTGGCCTCGTCGAGGTCGTCTATGAGTGGGCCCGCGGCATGGTGAGACCCCTGCCCCCCCATGATCCCCCTGAGACCCTGGCACCCCCAGAATCCCCCCATGACCCTCAGCACCCCCTTGGGACCCCCCAGGACCCCCCTGGCATCGACCCTGAGACCCTTGGGAACCCCAGAACCCACCCTGGCATCACCCCAGGACCCCGTGAGACCCCTGGGACCCCTAGCACCCCCTCGGGACACACCCCCTCCCCCCAGTACCCCCTTGAGTTTCTCCCTGGGACCCCCCTGCCTGGTCCCCCTCTCCCCAGCCCTGGGACCTTCAGGTCCCCCCCAGCGCCCCTGCCGTGCCTCCCCCCATCCTGCCCCATCCCTGCCCCCCCCAGGGTCCCAGTGCCCCCCAGTCTCCATCCTCGGCGTTCTGTCATCTCCCCCCTCCAGTCCCCCCTGGTTCCCCATGCTGGGGCCCCTGATGCCCCCCCCGCCCCCCCCGCAGCCCTTCGCGGACATCGCCCGGCTGGCAGCGGTGCAGGAGGGGGCCGTGGTTCGCTGCATCCAGCGGCTGGAGGAGACGTGCCGGGAGGTGCGCCAGGCCGCCCGCCTGGTGGGGGAGCCCGCCCTGGCCGCCAAGATGGAGGCCGCCTCCAACATGATCAAGCGCGACATTGTCTTCGCTGCCAGCCTCTACACCCAATAAAGGCTCTGCCTAGCCCCCACACTCTCAGCCTCCTGTGCCCCCAGCGCCGACCCCCAGCCCCCAGGGGGTTCAGCCATGAACCCCCCGGTCCCCCCCGGCTTCGGGCCTCGTGATTCAGCCCATTCCCCCCTCCCGATTGCTCCATGGGGTTCAGTCCGCCCCCCACCTATCCCATGTGGTTCAGTATTATCCCCCCTTGGCCCTATGTGATTTAGTCCATCCCCCCCTATTGACCCCACATGGTTTGGTCTGTCCCCCCCCTTGGCCCTACATCGTTCACTCCGTCCCCCCCCGATTACCCCATATGGTTCAGCCCATTCCCCCCCCCACATGGTTCGGTCCATCCCCTATTGGCTTCACAAGGTTCAATCCCCCCCCAATTGGCCCTATGTGGTTCAGTCCTTCCCGCTTCCACCCCCACCCCCGTTACTCCACGTGCTGTATTCCGTCCCCCCTGCCATTGACCCCACATGGTTCGGTCCATCCCCCTGTATCCCACGTGGTTCACTGTCCCCTGCCTTGGGCCTACATGGTTCAGCCCATCCCCCCCATTACCTCACGTGGTTCAGCCCACCCCTCCCTTCCCCCCCATTGACCCCACATGGTTCAGTCCGTCCTCCATTGGCTTCACAAGGTTCAATCCCCCCCAATTGGCCCCACATGGTTCAGTCCATTGCCGCCCCCCGCTACCCCACGTGGTTCAGCCCGTTCCCGCCCGCATTGACCCCACGTGCTTCAGTCTCTCCCCCCCATTGGTTCGCGTGGTTCCGTCCGCCCCCCATTGGTCTCCACATGGCCCCGCCCCCCCCGGGCCCCGCATGGTTCATCCCGCTGGCTCCGCCCCGGGCGCCAGCGCCCTTTCGGGAGGCCCCGCCCCCTCGCGGGCGTGGCCCCACCTTCCGCCGGCGCCGCTCGCGCGCGTCATCAGGGCGCGTCTGGGGGACGAGGTGGAAGCGGCGGCGTGACGTCATCAGGAGGAGCCCGCCAGGGCCGGTACCGGAGCGAGCGGCGCCCGCCCCATGGGCCGCCGCCGCCGCCTCCTGAGCGACGCCGTGGGGGCCAAGAGGCGGCGGGGGGCGCCCGGGCCCGAGGGCAGCGGGGCGGGGGCGGCGGCGGTGGAGGCGGCGCTGCGGGACGTGGCCGCCCTGTTCCCGCGGGGGCTCTTCGGGGACGCCCTCCCCCCCCTGGTACTGCGGCACCAGCTCTACAGCCTGGTCAGCGACCGCACCGCCGTGGACCGGCACCTGGTGGGCACCGGCTGCGGGCTCCGGGCGGGGGGGGGGGGGGGGCAACGCCGGGCGCCCCCTCATCCCCTCCCCCCCGCTCCCTCCCCCCCTCCAGAACCGCCTGAGGGACGAGGGCCGCATCCGGTTCCTGCACCTGGGCCTGGGCGCCGACGCGCTGGGGGTCGTGTTCACGGAGCCCTACCGGGAGAAGGTGGGGGGCGGGGGTGGGAGTGGGGCTGGGGTGGGGGTTGGGGGGACCCCTGACCCCCCCCTCCCCTCCCCCAGGTGCTGGCGGCAGCGGCGGGGACCCCCCGGGCGGGGCTGCTCCAGCGGTTCCTGGACTCGGCCGTGGCTGCCTGCCCCAACCTGGGCTACGAGCAGAGCAGCCTGCGGGCCCTGGGCTTTGGTGACAGCGACATCACGTATGGGGGGACCCGGGGGGGTGCGGGGAGGTGGAGGGACCCCGGGGGGGGTTGGGGCACCCCTGCTGTGGGTCCTGTCCCTCCCCAGCCCCCCCCCCCCCCGTGTCCCCTCCTCCCCCAGGCAGCTGGTGGCCGCGGGGGTCTTGACCGTGCGCGACGCTGGGAGCTGGTGGCTGGCGGTGCCGGGGGTCGGGCGCTTCGTCCGGGCCCTTGTCCGTGGTGTGTGGGGACCCCAACCACCCCCCCCCGGGGCCCAGAGCCCCCCAACCCCCAGGGACCCACCCTGCCCCTCCTCGGGCTCCCCTCCTCCTTGGGGGCCCCCCAGGGCTGCCTGAGCCCCATGGGGGGGGCCCCCCTCCCCCTCTCCTCCCCCCTCGGTGACCCCTGACCTCTGACCCCGCAGGGCGCCGGGCGCTGCTGGCCGTCGTGCGCCGGTCCCGTCACCGGGAGGTGCCCCTGGGGGAGCTGCGGTGGGGAAGGGCCCCCCCGGGCGCCCGCCTGGGGGTCGGGTACCTCCTGCATGACCTGCTGGGTGCCCAGCTGCTGCGCAGGTGACCCCTGACTCCTGTCTGACCTCTGAACCCTGACCCCCAACCCTTGTCTGACCCTTGGGTGCCCCTCCTGGGTGCCTCCTGACCCCTGCATGACCCTTGTGTCCCCCTGCCTGACCCTTGACCCCTGCGTGCCCCCATATGTGACCCCAGGTGATCCCTGCATGACCCCTGTGTGACCCCGGGCCCGGCGCTGACCCCTCCCCTCCCCCGCAGTGTCCCCACCCCCTCGGGGCCGATGCTGCGATTGGCTGAGCCCTGACCCGGTGCTTCCCAGGATGCAATGGGGCCACCACGGGCGGGGCCAAGGCAGACCCCGCCCCTCAGGTGATGAGTGGGTGGGGCCCGCCTTAGCCCCGCCCTCCGCGGGATGACGTGGAAAAGTGTAATAAAAGTCGGTTTTTTTCCCGAAAATTGGCCGGGGTTCGCTGCTGGCCCAACCCCTCCATGGCGTCGCCGCTTTAAGGCGAGGCCTCGCCCCCTTCGCAGTTGCCGCTTTAAGGGAGGCCCCGCCCCCGACGTCACGTGACGGCGCTGGCGCCTTAAAGGGGCCGCGATGGCTCCGCTCCGGCTCCTCTCGGGGCTGCTCCTGGCGATCGGCGCCGCCGCCCGCTGGGCCGCGACCCCCGAGACGGTACCGGGGGGGGATGGGGGCACGGCGGGACCCTCCCATCCCTCCCCGAGCCCCCAGTGCCTCCCCCCCGGCCCCTCCCCCCCCCCGCGATTGCCCTCTATTAACGCCCCCCCAGCCCCTCTGTAGCCCCCCCGTACCCCATTAATGCCCCCCCGGCGCACCATTGCCCCCCCATCCCCCCATTAGTGTCCCCCCCAAAGGCCCCTTTCCCCCCCAGTGCCCCCTTAATGCCCCCCAAGGCCCCCTGACCCCCCTTTTGCCCCCCAGACCCCCATTAACGCCCCCTTGCCCCCCCATTGCCCGTCATCCCCCCATTATCACTCCCTGCCTTCCCCTTGCCCCCCAGCCCCCCATTAACACCCCCTGCTCCCCCCTTGCTCCGCCCCCCCGGCCCCCCTTAGCATCCCCTGACCCCCCCATTGCCCCCCCCCAGCCCCCCATTAATGGCCACTGCCCCCCCTTGTCCCCCCACCCCCCCATTAACGCCCCCTGCCCCCCCCAGGTCCGCCCGCGGGTGGTGCGGGAGCAGCTGCTGTGGGTGAGCGGGGAGGGGCGCGGGGGGGTCCACACCTTCCGGGTGCCGCTGGTGGCCGTCACCCCCGGGGGGGCCCTGCTGGCCTGCGCCGAGGGACGCAAGCGCTCGGCTGCTGACGTGGGGGCCAAGGTCATCGCCTGCCGCCACTCCCCCGATGGAGGTGGGGCTGGGGGGGGGGACCTGGGGGGTCTTGGGGTGGTCAAGGGGCTCGTGGGGAGGGGTCTGGGGGGTTCAGGTAGGTCTGGGGGGATCATGGAGGCCCTGGGGGATCCGGGGGGGTGCTCTGGGAGGGTCTGGGAGGGGTCAAGGAGGCCCTGGGGAGGGCTGTGGGGGGACCCTGGGGGAGTCTGGGGTGATCTGGGAGGGGTCAAGGGGCTCCTGGGGGGGGTCTCTGGGGGGATTCTGGGGGTTCAGGGAGGTCTGGGGGGGTCAAAGCTCCTGGGGGGGCTCTAGGGGGACACTGGGGGGGTTTGGGAGGTCTCTGGGGGGCAGAGAGGTCTTGAGGGGAGGGAGCCTGGAGGAGCACTGGGGGATCCAAGAGGTTTTGTGGGGGTCCTGCGTTGTCTGTGGGGGTTTTGGGGGGGCTGAGAGATCTGGGGAGGCTTGGGGGGGTGGAGAGATTTTGGGGGGGAGGTCCTGGGGGGGCTTTTGTGGCCCTGGGGGGGGGTCTCTAGGGTTTTGGGGGGCTCTGACCGTGGCCCCCCCCCCCCCCCCCGGTGCGCCGTGGGGCCCCACGCGGGTGGCGGCAGACGATGGCTCGGCGGGGGATGGGCTGAGCCTGGGGGCGCTGGCGGTGGCGGGGGGGGAGGTGCTGCTGCTCTTCGCCCGCTGCGCCCACCCCCTCCAGGCCTGCGGCCCCCCCAGCACCCACCTCCTGCGCAGCCGCGACGGCGGCCGCTCCTGGGGGCCCCCCCAGAACCTCTCGGGGGTCATCGGGAATGAGGTCTTTGCCCCCGGGCCCGGCTACGGCATCCAGGTACTGGGAGGGGGTCTGGGGGGGCCCTGGGGATCTGGGAATGGGGGGGTGGTCGGGGGGGAACTGGAGATTTGTGGGGGATGCAGCACCCAAAGATGTGGTCACCCAGGGCTCGGGGGGGGTCTCTGGGAATGGAGCGGGGCTCTGGGGGTCTGGGGGGGGGACCTGGGGGTTTGGGGGGGATCTGCGGGTCCCAGGCACCCGGGAATGGGGGGGGGACCCCAGCACCCAGAGGTGGGGTCACCCAAGTGTTTGGGGGGTCAGCCGTGGCTGTGGGGGGACCAGGGGCTCTGGGGAGGACCCAGGGGTCTGGGGGGACCTGGGGGTCCCAGTCACCCAAGAATGGGGGGGGCAGGGTTTTGGGGGGCCCGGGGGTGCCCGGCGCGTCGCGGGTGCCCAGCATGGGGGGTGCCAGGTGCGTGCCCCCCCAGAAGCAGCGGCCACCAGGGCGGGGGCGCCTGGTGTTCTGCGGCCACGGGACGCTGGAGCGGGACGGGGTCTCGCTGCTGCTGAGCGACGACGGGGGGCGGCAGTGGCGGCGGGGGGGGGCCCTGCCCGCCATCCCCTTCGGGGCCCCCCGCCACCCCCGCGACTTCACCCCCGATGAGTGCCAGGTGGGGGTCGAGGGGAACCCGGGGGTGGGGGCGTCCTGGGGTTTTGGTGGGGTCCCTGGGGACCCAGTGTCCATGGATGGGGGGAACCCTGGGGGGACCCCAGCACTTTGGGGGGGCACTGGGGGTCTCCCATTGGGATAGGGATGGGAGGACCCCCATATCTAGGGGGTGGGGGGGGACCCAGTACTTTGGAAGGGGGGCGCCAGGGCAATGGGGGGGTCCCTGGGGACCCAGGTGTCTGGGGATGGGGGGGCCCCAGTGGAGGTGGGGACCCCAGCTCTTTGGGGGGGTCCTGAGGTGATGGTGGGGTCCCTAGGGACCTAGGTGTCCAGGTATGGGGGGACCCTGGTGGGACCCCAGCTCTTTGCAGGGGTCCCAGGGCGTTGGGGTGTCCCATGGGGGTGATGGGGGTGACCCCCGACACTTTGGGGGGGTTCTGGGGTGTTAGGGTGTCCCATGGGAAGGATGGGGGGGACCCCAGCGCTTTGTGGGGGTCCCAGGGTGTTGGGGTGTCCCATGAGGGGGACCCCAGCTCTTTGGGGAGGTCCTGAGGTGTTGAGGTGTCCTGTGGGGGGGACCCTGGTGCTTTGGGGGGATCCCAGGGTGTTGGGGTGTCCCATGGGGGTGGTGGGGGTACTCTGATGCTTTGGGGGGGTGTTGGGGTGTCCCGTGGGAGGTTTGGGGGAGCCCAGCTCTTTGGGGGTCCCCATCCCCCCCCCAGCCCTACGAGCTCCCCGATGGCTCCATCGCCCTCAACATCCGCAACCAAAACGCCTACCGGTGCCGGTGCCGCATGGTGGCGCGGAGCTGGGACGGAGGCGAGACCCTGCCCCCCACCGCCGTCACCTTCGACCCCGCCCTGGTCGACCCCGCCGTGGCCGCCGGGGTCCTTGTCACCGGTGACATCCTCTTCTTCAGCAACCCCGCCCACGAGAGCCAGCGTGAGCAGGGGAGGGGGCACGGGGGGGCGGGCAGGGGGACCCAGGGGAGACCTGGGGGGGGGGGGGGGGAGACCCGGGGGCGGGGCTTACGGTGGGGGGTGGGGTCGGGGGGGGCCTGGTGGCAGGGGTGGGTGGGGCTGATGCGGGTGGGCGTGGCCTGTGGGAGGTGGGCGTGGCTTGGTATGACAGCTGGAGCTTGGTGGGTGTGGCCTGTACTGGTGGGTGTGTCCCGGGGCGGTGGGCGTGTCCCGACAGGCCCCGCCCCCCCGGGCAGGGGTGAACCTGACGCTGCGCTGGAGCTTCACCAACGGCACCACGTGGTGGGGGCGGGGCCTGCAGGTGTGGGCGGGGCCCAGCGGGTACTCCTCGATGGCCGCCCCGCCCCCCGGCCCGAGCGGCCACGCCCCCCTCCTCTACCTCATCTACGAGAAGGGGCGGAGCCTCTCCACCGAGACCGTCTCATTGGCCACCATCAGCATCGATGGCGGCCTCTGAACCTGCCTCTCGCCCTTGGCCCCGCCCCCGGACGCGCCCCCCCCCCCACGGGGGCGGGGCCTAATAAAGGGGCTCGCGCACCCCGGCTCTGCGTCATCATCGGGGACAGGGGGCGTGGCCAGGCGGCGGCGGGACCCGTCGCCATAGCGACGCGGGGGCGGGGCTTCCCGCCGGGGCCGTTGCCTTGGTAACGGCAGTGCCTGTCCTTCCCCCCGAGGACCCCGGCGCCGGGTGCCCGTGGCGGTGCCTGCTCGGTGAGCGCTGCCCCGCGGGGCGGAGGGGCCGCGGCGGGACCGGAGGGGGACCGTGCGGGGCGCGGCTGTGCCGGGGGGAGGCGGCGGGGCCGCGCTCGGTGTCGGGCGGGATCAGGCGATCGCGATGGGCGTCCCCGGCGGCGGCGCGGGGTCCTGAGCGGCGGCGCGGGGTGGGGCCGGAAGTGACGGCCGCGCGGCTCCGCCCACTCCCTCCCGCGGCGGTCGCAGCGCTCGGCGGTAAGTGATGGCGGCGCGCCCCAGCCCGGCCCCGCCATCGGCCGCGCATCGGCCGCCCCGCCGCCCATCGGGACCCCGCGTCCGCCGATACCCCGAGCCCGTGACCCCCCCCGCCCGCTGCCGCTCCCCGCACCCGGGGCCGCCGCTCGAGGGGGAGCCCCCGGGCTCGCCGCCATTGTGGGCGCCAAGATGGCGGCCGCGGCAGGGCCCGGGGAGGGGGCGCCGGGAAGGGGGAGGGGGGGGCGACACGGGGGCACGGCCGGGGCTCCCCGCGGCCGGGGGGGGCGGGCCTGAGCGGCCGGTTCCGTGGCGGGAAGGAAGGGGATTGGCTGCGGCCGGCGGGGGAGGGGCCCGGAGGCCTCGCGGGGCCGGGGGTGCCGGGGCGGTCTGCGCGAGGCCGGGAGCCCGGAGCCCTGGGCCCTGCCGTGGGGTGATGGGGGCTGGGGTGCCTCGTGGGGTGAGGGGGGCCTGGTTCCGGGCGCCCGTATGGGGGCATGGGTGCCCAAACGGGGCGGTTCCCTGTGGGGCGATGGGTCCCTGGGTGCTGGGGTCACTTACGGGGCCATGGGTGCCCCGATGTGGGGCTCCCTGGGTGCCAGGGTCCCCTTTGGGGCGACGGGTGCCTAGTTCCTGGGGTCTCCTAATCTGGGTGTCTTCTGTAGCATGGGGAGTTCCTGGGTGCCAGGGTGCCCAGATCTGGGGGTCCTTGGGTGCCAGGGTTCCCTGTGTGGCGATGGGTGCCCAGTTCCTGGAGTTCTCTATGGGGGGATAGGTCCCCAACCATAGGGGTACACTATAGGCTGTTGAATGTCTGGATGCTGGGGCCCAGATCTGAGGCCCCCCTGTGGGGCGAAGGGTGCCCAGTTCCTGGGGTCCCCTATGGGGTGCTGTGTTCCTGGGTGCCTGGGCACCCCCCTGCTGAGCCCCGCTCCCTGCAGCCCCGTCAGGATGGCGGAGAACGATGTGGATAACGAGCTGCTGGACTACGAGGATGATGAAGTGGAGAACGCGGCGGGGGGCGACGGGGCCGAGGCGCCGCCAAAGAAGGACGTGAAGGGCTCCTACGTCTCCATCCACAGTTCCGGTTTCCGCGATTTCCTCCTCAAACCCGAGCTGCTCCGCGCCATCGTCGACTGCGGCTTCGAGCACCCCTCCGAAGGTGCCCGGGGGGGGTCCCGGGGGGTGGTTTGGGGGCGTCCGCCCCCTGCCCTGATGGCGCTGACCCCCCCCCTCGCCCCGCAGTGCAGCACGAGTGCATCCCCCAGGCCATCCTGGGCATGGACGTGCTCTGCCAGGCCAAATCCGGCATGGGCAAGACGGCCGTCTTTGTCCTGGCCACCCTGCAGCAGCTGGAGCCCGTCACGGGGCAGGTGAGGGCCTCCCCGGGGGTTTGGGGGTTTGGGTGGGGTCACAGGGTGCTGAGTCCCCCACCTCGGGGTGTCCCTCCCCACAGGTGTCGGTGCTGGTGATGTGTCACACACGGGAGCTGGCCTTCCAGATCAGCAAGGAATACGAGCGCTTCTCCAAGTACATGCCTAGCGTTAAGGTGAGGGGGTTTGGGGGGGCCCTGGGGGGGGTTTGGGGGCGCGCTGGGGGGGGGTTGGGGGTGCTGGGTGGGGGGTGGGCACAAAGCGGGGCTCAGAGGTTTGGGAAATGGGGCAGGGGGGAGCTGGGGGGGACACGTGGGGGGACATCGAAGTCCCTGGGGGGCCTCTGGGAAGTTTGGGGGTGCCCAGGGGGTTGTGTAGCTGAGCGCCCCCCCTGCAGGTGGCGGTGTTCTTCGGGGGGCTGTCGATCAAGAAGGACGAGGAGGTGCTGAAGAAGAACTGCCCCCACATCGTGGTGGGGACCCCGGGCCGCATCCTGGCCCTGGCCCGCAACAAGAGCCTCAACCTGAAGCACATCAAGCACTTCATCCTGGACGAGTGCGACAAGATGCTCGAGCAGCTCGGTGCGCGGGGGGGTGTTTGGGGGGTCCTGGGAGGGGGCAGGAAGGGGTTTGGGGGGTCCTGGGGGGGACAGGAGGGGGTTTGGGGGGTCCTGGGGGTGTGGTCGGAGGTTTGAGGGGACCCCAGGGGTGTGGGAGGAGGTTTGGGGGAGACCTGGGGGCCCTGGCAGGACCCAGATGTCCAGAGAGGGATCCCAGGGGTGCAGGAGGAGCTTTTGGGGGGACCCATGGTTCTTAAGGGATCCTGGGGGGTGCAGGAGGAGGTTTGGGGGAGACCCAGGGGTCCTGGGGGGGTGGATCTTAGGGGTGTGGGAGAAGGTCTGGGAGGGACTCGGGGGTCCTAGAGGGCATTTGAGGGTGAGCCGGGGGTCCTGGGGGGGACACACAGCGGTCTGGCACAGTCCCATGGGGGGACTTGGGTGGCTGAGAGGAGGTCGGGGGACCCCCAGAATTCAGGAAAGGGGGCACAGGGATGTGGCGGGGGAGTCAGGGGGACCCCACAATTTGGGAAGGGGGAATGCATGGACGTGGGGGGGACCCCAGAATTTGGGAATGGGGATATAGGGGTGGGATCCAGAGGTTTGTGGGGAGTCAGGGGGACCCCAGAATTTGGGAAGGGGGATGCAGGGTGGAGGGGGATGGGACCCCGGGCTCTGTGGGGAGTCAGGGGGGGCTCCCAGCCTCCAGTCTCAGCCCCGCAGGGGACCCTGGCCCCTTCCCTCCCTCCAGGGGCTGCCCTGCCCTCCCCTGATGCCTCCCCTTTCCGTTCCACCCCCCCCCCCTCCCCAGACATGCGCCGGGACGTCCAGGAGATTTTCCGCATGACCCCGCATGAAAAGCAGGTCATGATGTTCAGCGCCACGCTCAGCAAGGAAATCCGCCCCGTCTGCCGCAAATTCATGCAAGACGTAATTACCCCTTCTACCTTCTTTGCCCCCAGCGCCCGCCCCGGCGCGGGGGGCTGCCCCCCGCCCCCCCTGCGGAAGATCTCTCGGGTGCCCCCCCTCCGGCCGCCCCCCTTCTTCTTCCTCCTCCTCCTCCTCCTCCCGCTCCTCCTTCTCCTCCTCCTCTTCCTCGCTCCGTCCCGCCCGGCGGACGGCGAAGAGCCCCCACACACGCACTCGAGCGAGTAAGTGCCTGCGGCTCTCGGCCCCCGCCCCGGGCCTCTGCCCCCCCCCCCGGCGCTCCGGCAGATGGCGGCGAGGAGACGGCGGGACCCGGACGGCCTCGTGCACGGCGCGGCGCGGCCTCGGCGCGGCTCGGCCCGGCCCGGACTCCTCCAGGCGCCCGGACCCGCTTATCCTTTTCCTGGAGCCGGCGGAGAGCAGGATTCGGGGGGGCGAGGGGGACGGGGGGGTAACGGGGCCCTTCCCTGGGGGCGGGGCGGGGGGAGGGGGGCTGTGTCATGGGGGGGGGAGGACAGGGCACCCCGGGGTGCTGTGGGGCACCTGTGGGGCTGCATAGTTGGGCAGGGAGCCTGCAGGACCCTGGGGGGGTCCCTGGGGCCGTGTCAGGGGGCAAGGAGTCCTGGGGGGGCCCAGAGGGGCTGTTTATGGGTGCAGAGAGCCCCAGGGGAGCCCAGTATTGGGGTGCAGGGAGCACTGGGGTGCTGTAGGGACCCAGTGGGGCCATGTTAGTGTATAGGGGACCTATGGAATGGTTTTGGGGTACAGGGAACCATAGGGCACCTATGGGCCGGTTTTGGGGTGCAGGGGTCCGTAAGGGCCCTGTGGGCCCATACTGGGTGCAGGGAGCCAGAAGGGTCCCATGGGCCCATACTGGGGTCCCAGGGGCTGTATTGGGGTGCAGGGCACTGTATTGGGGTCCCTGGGAGCTGTATTGGGGTGCAGGGAGTCTGTGGGGCCGTATTGGGGTCCCAGGGGGCTCTTTTGGGTTCCCAGGGGTTATGTTGGGGTGCAGGGAGATATAGGGAGCCTATGGGGCTCTTTTGGGGTCCCAAGGGATGTATTGGGGCACAAAGAGCCATGTTGGGGTGTAGGGACCCTGTGGGGCTATATTGGGGTCCCTGGGGGCTCTTTTGGGCTCACAGGGACTATGTTGGGGTGTAAGGAGTCATATTGGGATGTAGGGAGCCATAGGGACCCCCTAAGGGGCTCTTTTGGGGTCCCAGGGGCTGTATTGGGGTGCAGGGAGCCTGGGGGCCGTGTTGGGATACAAGGAGTCACATTGGGATGCAAGGAGCCATAGGAACCCCCTATGGGGCTCTTTTGGGGTCCCCAGGGGCTCTTTGGGGGTCACAGGGAGCCATGTTAGGGTAGAGGGGAGCTGTAGGGACCCTATAGGGCTCTTTTGGGGTCCCAGGGGATGTATTGGGGTACAGGGATTCTCTGTGGTTCCTGGGGGCTCTTTTGGGGTCCCAGGGGAGGTATTTCGGGTGCAGGGAGCCTATAGGGCTCTTTTGGGGTTCTGGGGGCCATATTGGGGTGCAGGGAGCCATAGGGACCCCCTGGGGGGCCCTTTATGGGGTCCCCAGGGCTGTATTGAGTTGTGTGGATCCTGTGGGGCTGTATTGGGGTCCTTGGGGACTCTTTTGGGGTCATATTGGGGGGTAGAGAGCCCTAGGGACATCCTAGGGGGCTCTTTAGGGGTCCCAGGAGCCGTATTGGGGTACAAGGAGCCATGTTGAGGTGCAGGGACTCTATGGGGCCATGTTGGGGCCCCCAGGAGCTGTATTGGGGTACAGGGACCCTGTGGGGTCATTTTTTTTTGGGGGTCCCCAGGGCTCTTTAGGGGTCCCAGGGGCCATGTTGGAGTCCAGGGAGGCATAGGGACCCCTTATTGGGCTCTGTTGGGGTACAGGGACCCTGTGGGGCCATTTTGGGGTGCAGGAAGCTATAGGGACCCCCTAGGGGGGTGCTTTTGGGGTCCTGGGGGCTGTGTTGGGGTACAAGGAGCCATATTGGGGTGTAGGGAGCCTGTGGGGCCGTTTTGGGGTCCCCGGGGCCATGTTGGGGTGCAGGGACCCTGTGGGGCTGTGTTGGGGTACAGGGACTCTATGGGGCCATGTTGGGGTCCCCAGGGGCTGTATTGGGGTGCAGGGACCCTGTGGAGTCATTTTTGGGTCCCTGGGGGCCGTGTTGGGGTGCAGTGAGCCGTGTTGGGGTGCAAGGACCCTGTGGGGCCATATTGGGGTCCCCAGGGCCATGTTGGGGTGCAGGGAGCCATATTAGGGCGCAAGAAGCCTGTGGGGCCATATTGGGGTCCTTGGGGGCCATGTTGGGGTGCAATGATCCTGTGGGGCCATATTGGGGTCCCTGGGGGCCATATTGGGGTGCAATGATCCTGTGGGGCCATATTGGGGTCCCCAGGGCCATGTTGGGGTGCGGGGAGCCCCAGGGGCCATCTCAGGGTGCAGGGGGCTGTCGGGGGGGTGTGTGTGTGTGGGTGTCCCTGGGCCCACATCGGGGGAGGGGGGGTGCCGGGCGGGGGGCAGGGGCTGAGCGCCCTGTGCCCCCCCTGCCCCCCCAGCCCATGGAGATCTTCGTGGACGACGAGACGAAGCTGACGCTGCACGGGCTGCAGCAGTACTACGTCAAGCTGAAGGACAACGAGAAGAACCGCAAGCTCTTTGACCTGCTCGATGTTCTCGAGTTCAACCAGGTGGGGGGGCCCCCAAAATCGGGGGGGGGGCCGTGCCGGAATGGGGGGGCACCCTGAAATCCAGGGAGACGTCCCATGGGGTCTGGGGGAGTGTGGGTGGAGGAGGGGGCTTGGGGGAGCTCGGGAAGCGGGAGTTGTGATGGCTGGGGGAGGTCTTAGGGGTCTGGGAGGGGTTTTGGGGGGGGCAGAGGGGCACCCCAATATTTGGGGGTGTGTTTTTTTTGGGGGGGTGGGCCCCCCAAATTCTGAGGGATCCAGTGGTGGTTGCAGGAGGGGCTTTGGGGGCCACAGGAGAGGCCCTTGGTGTCTCTGGGGGTCCTGGGGGCTCCAAGGAGGGGTTTGGGGGGGCCCAGGGGGGATCCCCCAATAGTTGGGTGGTTTTTGGGCGGGGTGGGCTCCCCAAATTCTGAGAGCATTGGTGGTGGGTATAGGTGGGGGCTTGGGGGTGCAGGAGAGGCCCCTGGTGTTTGTGGGGGTCCTGGGAGCTCCAAGGAGGGGCTTTGGGGGGCTCTAGGGTTGGACCCCAGTGTTTTGGGGGGGGTCTTGGGTGGGGACACACACCTTAAAGTTTGGAGGGGTGTCCCAGGAGGTTGGGCTGGGTGTGGGAGGAGTCCAGGAGGGGAACCTGATCTTGGGGGGTGGTGTGTGGTCCTGTGGGCAGGGCCAGGAGGGCTCCCCAAAATTGGGAGGGCTTGGGGGGAGCAGCCTGGGTGTCCAGGAGGGGCCTTGGGGGGCTGGGGTGGGACCCTGGTGCCTGGAGGTGGCTGCAGCAGAGGGCTTGCGGGGGGGACACAGGGACCTGGGCACGTGGGCGGGGGGGGGGGAGTCCATGGGTCCGGCCCCGGCCCTGGGGGGGCTGCACCCTCCTCCTGACCCACCCCCCCCCCCCCCCCCCAATCCCCGCCCCCCGCAGGTCGTGATCTTCGTCAAGTCGGTGCAGCGCTGCATCGCCCTGGCCCAGCTCCTGGTGGAGCAGAACTTCCCGGCCATCGCCATCCACCGTGGGATGCCCCAGGAGGAGCGGTACGGCCCTCTCCCCCCTGGGGGCTGGGGGGGACCCCGCCTGCCCCCCCCTGACCCCCCCGCCCCCACAGGCTCTCCCGGTACCAGCAGTTCAAGGATTTCCAGCGCCGCATCCTGGTGGCCACCAACCTCTTTGGGCGGGGGATGGACATCGAGAGGGTGAACATCGCCTTCAACTACGACATGCCCGAGGACTCGGACACCTACCTGCACCGGGTGGGGTCCGGGGGGGGGGCTGGAGGGGCCTGGGCGGGGGGGGGGGCACAGGGGGGGTCTGGGAATGGCCTGGGAACTGGGGGCAACTATGACATGCCCGAGGACTCTGACACCTACCTGTACCAGGTGGGGGCTGGGGGGCGGCAAGGGAGGAGGGCTGGGGTCTTGGGGGGGGCCCTTGGCCTGGGGGGGGGCATGGGGGAGCATGGGAATGGCCTGGGAATTGGGGGCAACTGTAACATGGCTGAGGGCTGGGACACCTACCTGTACTGGGTGGGGCATGGGGGCGGGGCTGGGGGGGTCTGGGCCTGGGGGGTGTGGCACAGGGGGGCATGGGAATGGCCTGGGGATGGGGGGCAGCTATGACATGGTCTAGGACTGGGACACCTACCTGCTCCGGGGGGGGGCTGGGGGGGGTGGCCCTTGTGCCCCTAGGGAGGGCATGGGAGGTATTGGGGGGGGGGGTGGAAGGGGGGGCACCTATGCTGGGTGGGGGCAATGGGGAGGGAAAGGAGGGGCATGGGGGGGCAACAAGGGGTGGGGAAAGGGGGGGGCTGCTGGAAAGGGGGGGGCTGTGGGTGAGGGAAAGGGGCTCATTGGGGGGCTCAGGGGCCTGGGGGGGTTCTTTGGGGGTGGTGGGGAATGTGGGGGGGCTTGGGGGGGGGTCTCTGTGGGGGCTGCAGGGCATGGGGGGGCTCTGGATCCAGGGGGTGTTGGGGATTGGGGGTCTGTGTGGGTGTGGGGGGCTCCCTGGGGCTCTGCAACCCCCGGGGGGGCTCCCCACACCCTGACACCCCCCGTGGCCCCCCCCCAGGTGGCGCGGGCCGGGCGGTTCGGCACCAAGGGCCTGGCCATCACCTTCGTGTCAGACGAGAACGATGCCAAGATCCTCAACGACGTCCAGGACCGCTTCGAGGTCAACATCAGCGAGCTGCCTGACGAGATCGACATCAGCTCCTACAGTGAGGGGGGGCCGGGGGGGGGCACAGGGCGGCTGCCCGACGAGATCGACATCAGCTCCTACAGTGAGGGGCGCACGGGGGGGTTGGGGGGCGCACGGGGTGTGGGGGTCCCAAGGGGGGGTGGGGGGGCCCTGGCACGCCCCCGAACCCCCCCCCCCCCGCCCCCCCGGGGGGGGGGGGGCCCCCCGGGGGGGGGGGGGGGCCCCTGGCACGCCCCCTAACCCCCCCCTCCCTTCCCCCACAGTCGAGCAGACCCGATAAGGAGCCGCTGCCGCCGCCCCTCCTCCCTCCCCCAGGCCCGGCGCGGGGGCGGGGCCGCCCCGGGGCTTTTGTAGGAAAAGGCCTGAAAAAACGGAGAAAAAAAACCACAAAAGGAGGAAAAGAAGAGGGGGGGAAAAAAAAAAAAAAAAAAAAAAAAAGGAAAATTTCCCTTCCCCCCCCCCCGGCTGCCGGCCCGGGGGTGCGGGGCCTGGGCACCCCCCGACCCCCCCCGCGCGCCCCGGGCCCCCTCCCCCCCGGCTGTAAAATTTCTGGTTTTTTGGTAATAAAGTTGCCTGACCCGGCCGTGACCTCGGGTGCGCGGGGGAGGGGGCGGGGCTGAAGCGAGATGTGCTCGCGGGGGGGGCGGGGCTTGAGCTGAAGGGGCGGGGTCAAAGCGGGGGCGTTGGGTGGGGAGGGGCGTGGCTTGGGGAGGGGGCGTGGCCTCGGTTTCCCGCCGTCGGGCGTTGCCGCCGCCATCTTGCGTTCGGGCAGTGACCGCGGCGTCGACGCCATCTTGGAAGCGGGTGGGCAGGGCCTCATGTGGGCGGGGCTTCCGGTGGGCGGGGCCGGGGTCGCCGTCGCTATAAAGGGGCCGCGGGGGGGTGCGCGTGGCCTCTTCCCGCCGGGTGAGCGATGGGTGCGGGTGGGGAGCGGGGCGTCTTGGCTCCCCTCTGGGGCTGGGATCGGGGGGTCCCGGGGGGGCTGGGTCCCATTTTAGGGGCGTGGGAGGTGTCCCCGGGGGGGCTGGGTCCCCTTTTGGGGTGGGTCCCCGGTCCCTCTCCCCACGCGGGGGGGGCTGTCGCGATGATGACGCCATGGACTAGAGTCTCCGACCCCTCCTGAGGACGCCACAGGCCTGAGCGATGCCCCCAACCCCCCCCGGGCCCCCGCTGTGCTCCCCGCCCCGTTCTCACCGCCCCCATCCCCCCCCCCCTTTTCCGTTGCAGGTGGCGGCGACCGCCGGGCCCGGGACGCCCCTGGGTAAGACCCCGTGTGTGTGTGTGTGTCCCGTGTCCCCCCCCCCGTGTCCCCGTCCCTCCCCCGGGGTGGCGGCGGCGATGAGGAACCGGCTCAAAGAGCGTCTGACCCCGCGGTGAGGACCCCTCGCAGCGCCCTGAGCCGCCGCCCCCCACCGGGGACCCCCCGGTCTCCCCCGTCTCCCGGACTCCGCTGTCCCCGCTCCCCCGGGACACCCCACCGGTCCCTGGGACCCCCCTTTCCCCGCCCCAGGGACCCCCAAGTACCCTGACTCTTTCCCTTCCCCCCCGGCTGCTCCCAGAGCCCCGGGACCCCCCGTGCCCCTTCCCCCCACCGACGCCACCATTCTTCTCTTCCAGCCCCGGACGAGGCCTCGGACCCGACGGCGTCCGCGGAGCTGCCGTGGGGGGGGACGGGGGAGGCGCGCGTTTGGGGGCAATAAAGGTGATTTTGTGTCTGCACGGGGCCTCTGTGCGTCCTTGGGCTGGCAGGGGGCGCTCGTTCCCGCGGCGCGCGCTGCCGTCACGTGGGCCGCCGCCATCTTGGGAGGGGGCAGCGGCGCCGCCGCCATTTTGGGTGGGGGGGAGGGGCGCTTTGTTATGGTAGGGTCGCCTTAAACCGCGGGGGGGGCCCATCCGCCTCCGGGGGGGGCGGTGTCCGGGCTGGCCCCTCCCCCCGGGCGGCCCCGTCCCGGCCGGGCCCAGGCGAGCGGGAGGGATCCAGGCGGTCGGGGACCCCCCCACACCCCACCGGGAGCCCCCACCCCGCGCTCCGAGCACTTCCGGGTCACCCAGGACCCCTCCCCCCCACAGGTGAGCTCCGCGGGGGGGGAGAGGTCAGGGAGGGGCTGGGGGGGAGAGGAGGCCTCGCTGAGCCCCCTCGGGGGAGGGGGCGGGGGGGTCAGTGGCACCCCCTGCCCCATAGGGGGCTCGGGGGCTGTGGGGTGTCACTGCCCCATAAGTGATGAGGGGGGTCCCTGTGGCCCCTTGCCCCCTCCTGGTGGCCCTGGGGGGGGATTTGGGGGGGTCAGTGTTGCCCCCTGCCCCATAGGTGATGTTGGGGGGGGCACTGCCCCATAGGGGGTGCTGAGGAGGGTCACTGCCCCATAAGTGATGTTGGGGGGTCGTTGTGACCCCCAGGCCCTCCTGGGGGGGGTGGGGTTGGGGGGTCAGGGTCATCCCCTGCCCCATGAGTGACATTGGGGGGGGTCACTGGCCCATAGGGGATGCTGTGGAGGGGTCGCTGTGGCCCCTTGCCCTCTCCTGGTGGCCCTGGGGGGGGTCAGTGTGGCAGGGGCCTCTTAGGTGATGTTGAGGGGGGGCACTGTGACCCCCAGCCCCTCCTGGGGGGGGACAGCATCACCCCCTGCCCCATAAGTGACGTGGGGGGTGTCACTGTGGCCCCTTGCCCCCTCCTGGGTGGCCCTGGGGGGCGGGTCAGCATCACCCCCTGCCCCTTAGGTGATGTTGAGGGGGGGGACACTGTGACCCCCAGCCCCTCCTGGGGGGGTGTTGGGGGGGTCACTGTCACTCCCTTGCCCCATAGAGATGTGGGGGGGGTCACTGCCACCCCTTGCCCCCTCCTGGGTGGCTCGGGGGGGGGGGGGGGGGGCAGTGAGTCAGCACCACCCTCTCGCCCCCCCCTCAGTGCCCCCCCACTCTCTTGCAGCCGGATGTGGCGCTGGGTGCGGGAGCCGCCGTGGGGCCGGGGTCCCCCCCCAGAGCTCGGGGGGGGCGCGGATCCCCTGGAGATTTGCCTGGCGCTGGCCCGGCACCTCTTCGACCTCTGCGCCCTGGGGTGCCTGGGGGCGGCGCGGGTGGTGCTGGGGGCGCTGGGGGTGCGGGGTGCACTGGGGGCGCTGGGGCTGGGGGGCGCGGGGGGGGCCTGGCTCCAGGGCGTGGCCGCCTTCCTGCTGGCGGGGGCCGTGCTGCGCCTGCTGCTGCGCCAGCTCCTGCCCCTGGCTGCCCTCTACGCCCTCCTGCAGGCCCTGGTGCTGGCTGCCAGCCTGCGCCCCGCGCCCCCCACCGCTGCACCCCCTCCGCCGCCCCCCCCGCCCCCTGCCCCACAGCCCCGCGGGGCCCCCGACGGCAGGGAGCCCCCTGCGGAGGGGGGGGACCCCACCCTGGAGCAGCAGGGATCCCCTGTGGCGCAGCGGTACTCCCCCCCAGAGTGCTGGGACACCCCCATGGAATGGTGGGACCCTCCCACTGAGCTGGGGGACTCCCCCAGAGCTTCAGGAACCCCCCACTGAGCACCGGGACCCCCCATGGAGCTGGGGGACCCCACAGCCCCACGGGGCCCCCAACGGGCAGGAGCCCCCTGGGGAGGGGGGAGACCCCATCCTGGAGCAGCGGGGACCACCCTGTGGAGCAGCGGGACCCCCCCCATGGAGTGCTGGGACACCCCTGTGGAATGGTGGGAACCCCTCACTGAGCTGTGGGACTCCCCCAGAGCTTCAGGAACCCCCCACTGAGCACCGGGACCCCCCATGGGGCTGTGGGGCAGGGGGTCCCCCAGCTCCATGGGGCCCCCGATGGGCAGGAGCACCCTGCAGAGAGGCGGGACCCCACCCTGGAGCAGCAGGAACCCCCCGGAGTGCTGGGACACCCCCATAGAATGGTGGGACACCCCCCCTGAGCCTTTTGACCCCCCCCGTAGAGCAGCGGGACCCCTCCCCGAGCTGTGGGACCCCCATGGAGCTGTGGGTCCCCCACCACCCCCCCTGCAGCACCGGGACCCCCCCATGGGGCTCTGGGACCCCCAGTGAGGTGGGTGGAGGGGGGGCTGTGACACCCCCCCTCCCAGGGCTCCCCCTTTCCCCACCCACAGCTGCGCCCCCCCCCAGTGGGGTTCTGGGGAGAGACAGGCCCCGCCCACCGGGAGGCCCCGCCCACCGGGAGGCCTCGTCCACCGATACAGCTGAATGGAGGTCCCCTGAAGCTCCGCCCACCGCGAGGGCACCCGGCCCCGCCCACTGTCCGGGTGCCCCGCCCACTGTGAGGTCACCGTCGCCGTGACTCCGCCCACTGTGGAAACGCCCAATGAGGGGCCGAGGCTCCGCCCCTGCTCCGGCCCCGCCCACTGTGACATCGTATGGACTGTGGCTCCGCCCCACTGCAAAACGCACACGCCCCGAGGCCCCGCCCACTGTGATTGGTGCCCGCCAGGTCCTTGGCCCCGCCCACCGCAGCTGGCTCCGCTCACACGAGTGAACTCGCCGGGGCTGGGGCCCCGCCCACTGCGTCACCGCCTCCGTCCCCTGGCCCCGCCCCTTCGCGCGGGCCCTCTGTACTGTTTTTGGTAAAATAAAGCGGATTTTGGGTCCCCGCGGCCGGTGTCGGTGACGGGGGGGGGTGGGGGGAGGGGCGGGAGCGTCTTGCCCTCACGAAAGATGGCGGCGCCCTCAAAGGCAATGGCGACCAGAGCAGGCGGCCACCCCTAAAATGGCGGCGGGGAAGCGGCGCGCATGCGCGGGTCGACGAGGACCCCGCCGGGGCGGCGGCCGCGAGCGCCTGATCCGAGTGCGGCGGTTTCGCGGGGGTCGCGGTCCCGAGAGCGGCGGCGACGCTCCGGGAGGGCTCGGAAGCGGTTGGGGAGCGGAGAGGGGGAGCGCGGGTGCCCGGGAGCGAGGGGGGGGTCCGCCGGTGTCGTGTCAGGCGCACAGCGGGGCAGCCCCCGGGCAGCGGCGGGGGGGGGTTGGGGGGTGGGGTCCTGCGCGGCGCATGCGCAGAGCGCCTTCGGCCGGAGGAGACAGATCCGCCGGCAGCGCCCCGGCCCCGCTCGGCCCAGCCCGCGCCCCCCGCCCCCCCGCGCCGGACCCCGCTAAGGTGGGAGGGGTGGGGGGTGAGGGGGGGGCGCTCGGAGCGGGGGGGCGGCGGGGTAACGTGGTAACGGCTCCCCGCTCCCCTCAGGGCCGCCATGGCGGAGCAGCGGCTGGAGGTGCTGGTGAAGACGCTGGACTCGCAGACCCGGAGCTTCCAGGTGGAGCCGGAGGTGAGGCCGGGGGGGCCGGGGCTGGGGATGGGGCCGGGATCGGGATCGGGACCGCGACCGGACTCTGGGCTCTGGGGCCCGGGGTCGGGGGGGCGGGGATCTGGGGCCAGGGCAGGGCGCTGGGGCCGGGACCGGGGCCGGGGGTCTGGGTCTGGGGCGTGGGATCGGGATCGGGACCGGGACCGGGGGTCTGGGGGGCGAGGATCTGGGGGCTGGGGCGGGGATCTGGGAGACAGGGACTGGGAGCCGGGCAGGGGGCTGGGGCCTGGGCTTGGGGGCCAGGCTCTGGGGTCCGGGATCTGGGGGCTGGGAGCTGGGGACTGGGACCAGGGCAGGGGGCTGGGGGCTGGGATTGGGGTCCAGGGGGATGGGGATCTGGGGACCAGGCCAGGAGTCTGGAGGCAGGGGCTGGGGGCTGGGGATTGGTGGGGGCTGGAGGTGGGGGTCTTGGGGCCTGCGATTGGGGCCTGGGGCTCTGGGATCCGGGCCCGGGACTGATCCCTCCACCCCCCAGATCTCAGTGCGGGAGTTCAAGGAGCGAATCGCGGGCGCTGTCAGCATCGCGGCCGAGAAGCAGCGCCTTATCTACCAGGGCCGGGTGCTGCAGGATGAGAAGAGACTGCAGGAATACAGTGAGGGGGGTTGGGCCAGGGTGGGGGGCCCCCCCCCGGGGGCTGGGGGCGGGGCGAGGGGAAGCCCTGGTGCCTGTCAGGTTGGTGACGCCCCTGCTTTCCCCGGTAGATGTGGGGGGCAAAGTGATTCACCTGGTGGAGCGGGCGCCCCCCCAGGCCCAGTCGCCCTCCTCGGGGGGGCCCTCAGGGCTGGGCTCCTCCTCTGCGCCCCACAACGGCGGGGGGGGGGCGGCGCCCCGGGGCCCTGGCCACGACCGCAACGCCAACAGCTACGTCATGGTGGGGACCTTCAACCTGCCGGTGAGCACCAGGAGGGCTCGGGGGGGGGCTCGGGGGGGGCAGCTTTGGGGCAAAACACCCAGGTTTTGGGGGGGTTTTGCTGCCCCACAGATCGATGGTTCTTCCGTTGACGTCCACATCAACATGGACCAGGCCCCCGTGCAGGTGGGCGCGAGGGGGGCGGGGGGGTATTGGGGGTCCTGGGGGGCTCTGCCGTGCCCCCCCTCGCCCTCTCTCCCCCCAACGCTGGTCCCTCGTTGCCGTTGCAGAGCGAGCCCCGCATGCGGCTGCTGGTGGCCCAGCACATGCTGAGGGACATCCAGGGCATTCTGAGCCGCCTGGAGGTGAGCGGGGACCCCCCCAAGCCCCCCCGGGGGTGGGCACCCCCCCCAGGGTCCCACGCAATAGGGTCCCACACAACACCACCCTGGGGGTGGGCACCACCCCAGAGCCCACCAACTCCGCCCCCCCCAGGGACCCCAACCCAGTGCCAGGTTGGAGCAGGAGATCCCCCCACCAACCCAGTGCTGAGTGTGGGCAGCCCCCCCAGACCTTCCCCAATTGCCCCTCTTGGGGTGGGGGCAGACCCCCCCCAGTTCCATTATCCCCCCCTGAGTGGGGGCAGCCCCCTCTCCAATTCCCTTCCCCCCCCGGGGTGGGGGCAGCCCTTCCCAACCCCCAATTCCCTGCCCTAGGGTGGAGCAGCCCCTGCTGCCCCTCCCACCCCCTCTCTGGGTGCAGCCCCCCCCTTCTCATCCCCCCTAACTGCTTCTGGGGGGGGGCAGCCCCTCCCCAGTTGCCCCCCAGATCTCCCCCTGTTCCCCCTCCTGGGGTGGGGGAAGCCCCACCAGCTCCCGCCACTCCAATTCTCCCCCTCTCGTGGGAGCAGACCCCCCCAACCCCCAAATTCCCCCTCCCTGGGTGGGGGCAGCCCCCCCAGCCCCCCCCAACCCCCCAATTCCCCCCCCCTTGCAGGGCAGCGCTGGGCCTCACTCCCCCGCCCAGGCTGAGGGGCCCCCCCTGCCCCCCGCTGAGGACCCCCCCACCGCCCCCCCTGAGGAGCGGATGGAGCCCCCGGAGCCGGCGGCTACGGGCAGCGAGGAGCCCTCCCAGCGTGGCCCCGAGCCCCCCCTGGCCCCGGAGGGCGCCGGCAGGTATGGAGCAGGGGGGTTTAGGGGGTGCGGGGGGGGTGTTGTGCATCGGGGGGGGCCGTGCCCAACGCTGCTCCTCCCCGCAGCCCCCCTTCGCCGGCAGAGCTGGTGGAGGTGCTGGGGGAGCTGCGGCGTGCGGAGGCGCGGTTGGAGCCGTTCCGGCAGCGCTACCTGGAGATCCTGGGCAGCGCCGCCTGCGCCGACTACGGCAGCAACGTGAGCGGGGGGGCCGGGTGGGGCCCTGGGGGGGATCCTGGGGGGGCTCTGTGGGCCCTGGAGGGGGTGTGGGGGGGTCGTAGAGAGGGTCTGAGGGGAGTCCCTCAGGGACTGGATGGGTTGGGGGGTGCTCTGGGGGGGCTGGGGGGGGCCCTGGGGGTTGCTGAGGGGGGGCTGGGGGGGGTCCTGGGGGTCTTGGAAGTCTGGGGGGGCCTGGGGTGGCTGGGCAGGGCCCTGAAGGGGGGATGGGGGGGCGCGGGGGGGGCTCTGGGGGTGCCTCCCCCCAGGGCAGGGGCAGGGTCCTGGGCGCCTCTGTCCCCTCCCTGGGGTGGTGCAGTCTGTGTCCCCCCCCCCCGCTGGGGCAGGTCGTACGGCCTGTGTCACCCCCAGCCCCCCAGTGTCCCTGCCACTTCCCCCCCCCACCCCTAGGGCAATGGTACCACCCCACCCCCAGCTGTTATGGTTTGACCCCTCCCCATTCCCGCCTTTTAGGGTTATGGTACAACCCCCCCCCCAACCCCCACCGCCATGAATGGGGGGGTCCCCCTTAGCCCCACCCCTCCTGCTGATGTCATCAGGGTGGGCGTGGCTTGGTTGGGAGGGGCGGGGAATGGGCTGGGCCGTACCATGTCATCTGTGGGTCGAGGGGAGGGGGACGGGGACGGCAGGGTCACAGGGGCTTGGGGGGGGGCATGGAGGGGGTATGGGTGGTACCGTTGCCCCGGGGGGGGCAGGGGGGTCCCCGCTGACGGCCCCTCCCCCGCAGGTGGAGGCGCGCGAGGAGGCGCAGCGCGTGCTGACCCTGGTGGGGGAGGGGCAGCGGCTGCTGGGGAACACGCTGGTGGCGCTGGCCGAGCTGCGCTGCAACCTGGGGGGGCCCCCGCCCCGCCCCCTCCACCTTGCCCGGCCCCTCCCCCACTACGGCCCCCCCATGCTGCTGCAGCAGGCGGCCATCCCCATCCAGGTGGGGGAGGGGCGGGGAGAGGGGCCATGAGCAGGGGGGTGGGGTGATGGGGGGAGGGGCCGCGGGGGGGGCAGAGGGGGAGGGGCCATGATATGGGTGGGACAACATGGGGGAGGGGGGAGGGGCCCCAATGGGGGACAGGGCCCTGATATGGGGGTGTGTGACATGGGGGGAGGGGTAATATGGGTGAGGGGCCCGAGGGGGAGGAGGGCAACATGGGGGGGAGGGATCCTGATATGGGGGGGGGGGGGGCACCCTAATGGGGGGGGTTGTGGGGCAGGGGTGTCCTGTTATGGGGGGGCTGTGGGGCGGGGGGGTCCGATGGGGGGCGCTATTGGGCGGGGGGGCTATGAGGTAGGGGAGAGCTCCCATATGGGCCTGCTGGGGGGACACACACACCCCGATATGGGGAGGCTAAGGCGGGGGGGTGGAGGGGCAGAGCCAAAGCTGCTGTGGGGTGGGGGAGGGTGTGGGGGGACCCTCCCTGACCCGCCCGGGCCGGCCGGCCCCGGGGGGGGGGGGGGGGGGGGGGGGGGGGGGGGACCCTCCCTGACCCTCCCTGACCTCCCTCCCTCCCTGACCTCCCTCCCCCCTCCCCCCCAGATCAATGTGGGCACCACGGTGACAATGACGGGGAATGGGGCACGGGCCCCCGCCACCCCCGGCCCGGCTGAGAGCCCCCCCGGCCCCTCCCCTGCCACCCCTGGAGATCCCCCTGAGGGGCCCCCGCCCCCCCCGGGCCCCCCCCCACCCCCCGGACCCCCTGGGGCACAGCCGGGGCCCCCCCGTGTCATCCGCATCTCACACCAGACGGTGGAGCCCCTGGTCATGATGCACATGAACATCCAGGGTGAGTGGGGCCCCTCCCCAGCCCCCAACCCCCCCCTCCCCCCGGGCTCCCCTGGCCCTGCTGTGACCCCCCCTTTTTCTCCCCTCCCCTCCCAGACTCGGGCTCGCAGGCAGCGGGGGGCGCAGCCGCCCCCCCCGGGCAAGGCCTGGGCATGGGTGAGTGGGGGGGGGATTGGGCGGCACTGGGGTGATTTGAGGGGGCCACTGGGAGGGTTGGGGGGGGGCACTTGGCAGTGCTGGGGTCACTTGGGGGGTGCTGAGGGGGTTCGGGGTGCACTTAGAGCACTGGGGGGATTTGGGGGGGCACTTGGGGGGTGCTGGGGGGGTTGGGGGGGCAGGTGTGGGGCTGGTGGGGGATTGGGGGCGGGGGGGGCTCTGGGGGTTGCTGAGGGGGTTGGGGGTGGGTGGGGGGCGCTGTGGGACAGGGCCTGACCCCCCCTTCCCCCCCCCCAGGCGGGGCCCCCCTGCAGCTGCCCCCCCTGCCCCCCGAGTTCCTGCAGGCTGTCGCCCACCAGATCACCCAGCAGGCCGTGGCCGCCGCCGCCTCCACCGCCACAGGTAGGGCTGCCCCACGGCCCTGCCCCACAGCGCTGCCCCACAGCACTGACCCGAGGCGCTGCCCCATAGCCCAGTCCTGCCCCATGGCACCACCCCACACCAAACACCTGCCCCACGCGATGGGGAAGCTGCTCCCCCCAGCAGGGTGTGGGGCTGCCCCACGGGGGCGGAGGGGGAGGGGAGGTTGGGGGGCTCGTGGCTGCCCCCTCAGCTCCCCCCATCCCTCCCCTTCCCCCCCAGGCCAGGCTGTGGGGGGGTTCCAGGCCCCCGCCCGGGTGGTGATCGCCCGCCCCACGGCGCCCGCCCCGCGCCCCACACATCCCGGAGCCCCCCAGGCTGCCGCTCCCGTGAGTGGGGGGGGATAGGGGGGTGGGGGGTGAGGTTGGTCCCTGGGCTGTGGGGGAGGGGAACTTTTCCCCCCCCGGGGGTGGGGCTGGGGGAGGGGCTGCTCCCCCCCCCCAGACCCCCCCTGACCCCCTTGCCCCCCCCCAGGCCCCCGGGGGGGGGGCGTCACTGGCGCAGGTGATCAGCGGCCTCGTGGGGCAGCTCCTGATGCAGCCACTGGTGCTGGGTGAGAGGGGGCACTGGGGGGGGGCAGGGGGGCACTGCGGGGAATTGGGGGCACTGGAGGGTGACTGGGGGGGCTTGGGTGGAGACTGGGGGCACTGGGGGGGAACTGGAGGGGTCAGGGGGAACTGGGGGCTTGGGGGGGGGCATGGGGGCACTGGGGGGGGGAACTGGGGGGGACTGGGGGGTGGGGGGCACTGGCAGAGGCATTAGGGTGCGCTGGTTATATTGGGGGGGCCACTGGGGGCCACTGGTTTATACTGGGGGGGCACTGGGGTATAGTGGGGAGTTCTGGGGGGCACTGGGGGTCACTGGGGGGGTGCAACCCCCATGACCCCCCCACTCCCCTCTCCCCCCAGCCCAGGGTGGCTCCTCCTCGGCCTCGCCCCCCCCACCCCCCCCGTCCTCCTCCTCCCCCTCCGGCTCGGGGCCCCCCCCTGCCGCCCCCTCCCCCACCGCCGCCCCCTCCCCCTCCCCCGCGGTGGGGGGGGCCCCGGGGGGCCCGGTGCCTTCGGCCTCTGCCCCTCCCCCCCCGGCCACCTCCTCCTCCTCCCACTCCCCCCCCGCGGGCGCAGCCGAGGAGCCCCCCCTGGCCCAGCTGCTGGGGGGGCTGCTGGGGGCGGGGCCGGCCCCCGCCGTCGCCGTGGCGATGCCTGGAGTCCCCGCCCTCCTGCAGGGTGTGGCCGACTTCCTGCAGGTGGGGGAGGGGCCGCAGGGGGGGGAGGGGCAATGGGGGGGAGGGCCCAGGGAGGCAGCCGGGGGGGGGGTGGGGAGGGGGAGATGGGGAGGGGGTGGGGAAGGAGGGGAGGGGGAGGGGCCACAGGGGCAGGGGGGAGGCAGTGGGGGAGGGGTGAGATAACAATGGAGGTGGGGCAGGGTGGGAAGGGGTGGGGGTGGGGCAGGGGGAAGAGTGGGAGGAGCCACAGGGGCAGCCTGGGAGTGGGGGAGGGGCGAGATAAGAAAGGGGGCGTGGCCAGAGGGGTTGGGGCATGATGGGGGGAGGGGCCAGTGTCAACTGGGGAATGGGGGGGCACGCTGGGGTGGGGGAGGGGCACTCGAGGGGGAAGGGGGAGGGGCAACATGGGGGGAGCCCCTGCTGGGAATGGGGGAGGGGCGGGGGGGTGGGGCTCCTCCAAGCATGCTGGGAGCCCAACCCGCCCCCCCCCCCCCCCCC